>WEDG01000325.1:0-52129 GCA_017591395.1 Schistocephalus solidus | reverse complement strand
CGAGCTCAGATCAGACATGCAGCAGAGGATTTAAATGAATAAGGGGCCGACGATCATACTTTCCTCTTAATCAGATATGAAGGCTGAAAACATGTTTTGTTAGGTGGTGTGTGTGATCATGTGAAATACAGAGGCTGATGAAGAGAGATGTAGTTTGTGGTATAGCTGGCGGTGTTTTACCGCAGGTTTTCATGGAGGCGCAAGGGGCCCAGTAGTACGGGAATGTGTGTGGGCAGTGTGGACAGTGGAGTGGGGTGCGGCGAGTGTATGTTGGTGCTCCCTGCACTGGTTCGCCGGTCTCTGTGCAATGGGTTCGCAAGTGACCGAACCTGCCGATGCGTGAGGTGCATGTACGGGGAATATGAGGACAGGATAGGTTGAGAGGTGCTGAGTCTACGGGGGTTTTACTGCTGGTAATGGTAGTGGCGCTCGTGGGAGGACTGTGGGAAGTGTTGATGGGTGCACAAGGTATGTTAGATTTGTTGGCATCACGTAGATGTGCGTGGGCAGTGAGGGCATTGGAGGCGGTGGTCTCTGCGGTTTGGTGGTGCTCCAGCCACCAGTTCACCAGGCTCTTTGCGATGCATTCGCAAGTGACCGACAAGGCCGATGTGTGAGGTGAATGTGCAATCGCAATGAGGACAGTTTAGTACCGAGTCCCGATTGCTGGCATTGTGGGACGATGGTGGTGGTAGGGGTGGTGGAGGTAGCAGGTGGCATGTAGTCGGAGGTGGCTATTCAGGTGGTACGAGTGGGTCAAGTGAGGTTCGCCGACGTAATTGGGCCAGGGGTGGAGGAGGGCGGATGGTGTCGGGGATCGTGGGCGTCGGGGCATCGATGAAGTGTTTATCGGTGGTAAGGATGGTCGTCGTCATGGGGTCAGAGGCAGGTGTGAAAGAGGTTGATGTTGTGCGATTGTTGTGGCTTTGCGTTCCAAGATGTTCATCTAGGCTGATTCGCGTGAGTAATGTGCGTTGACAGCGTGGGAACGTTGGCAGGGCTTGAGCATTGGTGGTGTTGATCCGCGGTGCTTGTGACTTGCAATTCACCCTTTTGGCCTTAGCAACGGCAGTCCCGTTGGCCTCAAAGATTGCTGTACTAGTCTTCACGGCTCTTTTCCATACCGGTCTATCCTCGGCGAGGTCCTCCCAGGTTGCCAGGTTGATTTTCAGTTGCTTCAGAGATTTCTCCAAAGTGTCCATGGTCCTAGTGACCACGACCATGGTCCTATTTACCAGGGTACTCTTATCCATGTCAAATTGCATTGCCATCTTCTGCCTACTGTTCCACGGTTAGTCATTATTCAACTCTCGTTTCTCAACGCCATTATCATTCCACGTTTCCGTAAAATTTTTCCACTTCTGCTGTCCACATTTCCCGAAGTCGTTATGTCGCACACACTTCACCTAATCAAGCTCCACCTCCATGATTTACTTCTCTCTCATCCTCCTCTTCCTGCACATCTTACTCTTTAACCTCCTCAATTGTTTCGAGCCTTCTGCGCTCATGATCAGCCAGCTCACCTAGTGCATCAAAATGAGACAAGGTTGGGGATTACTCCGCAGGAGAGTAAATTCAATTCAATTCAATTCAATTTATTGAGGGAAATAGGCATGGGCCTTTGAGTACCCTATTTGTAACGTAAAATGACGTGCGGTATACAGAGAAACCATGTGGGTTGCCAAGGTACAACAGGCGGTCATAAAATATGAAGTGGTGCGACTCTCGAGGGTTAAGATAAATTCCTCATCGCTCGAGGCTCGTTGCCGAACATAAAACTGTCAGAGGTTCACTTTAAAGCTTTCCAGCGATGGTGACATCACAACGTCTTCAGGAGGGCATTCCATGGTTTAACCACTTTGACAGAAGGCGAACTTGCGCACATCCAGTCTCACCTGCTGGACACGGGTTCAAAGGGTGACCTCGGAGAATGGGTCGTCGTGGTGGCAAATTCAAAAAGTCCGAGAATTCCAGGCAACAATCAATCCCTTCACTATGCGGAATGTCTGCAGGAGATCACCACGCATTTGCCTATAACTCAAAGGGAACAGATTAAGATTCATTAGCGGGTTGGATATGGTAAGGAGCTTTGACTTCTAGCCATTTTGGTGGCTTTCCTGTACTCTTTCGAGGCAGTTCTGATCTTGAACTGTCCAGGGTTTCCAGGCGTGCATAGCATATTCCAAATGCGGCCTAATGATGTTCCAAAAGTCTTAGCGAAAAGATCTTCATCGAAATCCAAAAGGCTCGTCTGATGGCATGCAACACCGAAATTGCGCTCTTCGTCACTTTCAAGCAGTGAGACGATGGTTTGAAGGTGTGGTCGTCAGCACACCAAGGTCCTTTGGGTTTCCACGTCTTTTTAAAGGCTTCACCGTTGAGAAAGTAACTTCTTCTTTCAGCAGATCCAGATGGGTTGCCTAAGCGAAGTATTGTACACTTATCGACGTTGAACCGCAAAAGCCAATGATTCGACCACTCCTCCAACCGAGTTAGGTTGATCTGCAGTTTATCTTTTTCAGATCAACCTAACTCAAAGAAAAATTAAAGACATACTTAGGGCACCTTTGGCTCATTTGGACCTTACGAATCCGTCTTTCCTGATTCTTCCACAGGCTTTGCATCACGCAATCTCCAGCGTTGCATATCTCTTGCATAGTTAAATTACCCTTGCCCTCATTTACAGTGGAGTCATCCGTCAGCCTAGAGTTATGTCTCTAAGCGGGGTGTAGGGGTACTAGTTAGGGGTAGCACTACACAGATAGCATTTGGTCGCTCCATTTGTCTCGTACAGGTGGTGAATGCTCCTGTGGCCGCCTCTAACTGGTACCCAACTCTCACCTGTGGCTCCTCGAAGTTGGGTTCTTCCCAGCGGCCACACCGACAACCGTCACGACCGGCGGGCTAAACCAGGTGAGGGTCTCCGGTGTTGTGTGTGCCTCCACACCCGGTATGCCTGACTCCCGAGACTTCCCACCTCCCCTCTCAAAAAGTCCCTACGGTGGGGGCGACAGCAACCCCGTAGGCAGCTCAGACTAACTCGGGTCGTTCTTCCCACTAAAAACAAAACCGTGACCCATAGTGGTTTCGGCGGCCGTCTGGGATGTCCGAGCAGCCCTATTTAGGGATAGCACTGCTTGCCTCCTCGCGGAGGAAGGGGCTAGAAAAATGTGCCCTAAAAAAATTGCTGGGTTCTCACGTCTTCTGCAGCCGGCCGCGGCTCGCAGATCGCAAAACTACGCGGTCGTAAAAACTCAAACAAACAACAATACCCCCGTCCCATCCCTCACCATACCCTCCAGGCTGCTCGGGTGAGTCCACTCACACTAGCAGCCTGGAATTCGTTCCCTTTTAGACAATCCTAGGAGCAACCGGCCGGAACGGAGGGACGGCGCTAGTCGCTCGGGAACTGGTGCGCTACAAGGTGGACATTGCTGCTCTCAGCGAGACCCGATTCTCTGAACAGGGGTCAGCTGGAGGAGGTGGGGGGCCAGCTACACCTTCTTCTGGAGCGGCCGGCCAAAGGCAGAGCGACGCGACGCTGGTGTTGCCTTTGCCATTCGTAACGACATCGTGGGACGTCTGCCCTGTCTGCCGCAGGGGTATCAATGATCGCCTGATGAGCCTCCGCCTGCCTCTTCGGGGAGACCAGTTCGCCACCATCATCAG
This sequence comes from Schistocephalus solidus, assembly GCA_017591395.1. Classification (NCBI taxonomy): domain Eukaryota; kingdom Metazoa; phylum Platyhelminthes; class Cestoda; order Diphyllobothriidea; family Diphyllobothriidae; genus Schistocephalus; species Schistocephalus solidus. The sequence continues at coordinate 48,460 of WEDG01000325.1, read as the reverse complement.
CGCCTACGCTCCCCCAATGACGAGCTCTGATGCGGCGAAGGACAAATTCTACGAGGACCTGCACGCCTTGCTGGCGACTGTGCCGAAGAGGACAAGTTAATTGTCCTTGGTGACTTTCAATGCCCGCGTCGGGACGGACCACGCTGCCTGGCAGGGGAGTGCTGGGTCCCCACGGTCTCGGTAGCTGTAACGATAACGGCCTCCTTCTTCTGCGCACGTGTGCGGAACACCAAACTCCTGCTGACCAGCACCTTCTTCCGCCTTCCGACGCGGGAGAAGCCACGTCGATACACCCTCGGTCGCGGCGCTGGCATCTGCTGGACTATGTTCTCGTCCGGAGGCGAGATCGACAGGACGTGCTGGTAACCAAGGCGATCCGCGATGCCGATGGTTGGACAGATCACCGCCTTGTCATCTCCCAGATGAGGGCTCCGACTGCAACCCGACGAAGGCCCCAAGGTAGAGGCCGCCATGTAAAGTTAAATACTCTTTTTATTAAATTTGCCTGCTCACTGTTTTGATTTCAGCAACCAAATAACCGAGAAACTGGAGGACCTGCATGCTCCAGATGATAACGCTACCGTGGAGACACGATGGTGTCAACTGCGAAATGTCATCCAGTCCACCGCCCTCGAAGTCCTCGGACGCGCACACCGTCGACACCAGGACTGGTTTGACGACAATGACGCCGACATCAGCAACTTACTCGCGGAGAAGAATAGACTACACAAAGCCTACATGGACCTTCGGACTGACGCCACCAAAGCAGCCTTCTTCAGATGCCGGCGCCTTGTACAGCAACGGCTGCGGGAGATGCAGGATGCCTGGATGATCGAAAGGCTGAGAAATCCAGGGGGTATGCGGACCGCAATGAAATGAAAAAAACTTTTTCAAAGCCATCAAAGCCATCTACGGCCCGTGTATCAAAGGGGTCCGCACCGCTGCTCAGCTCTGACGGCACAACACTGCTGACAGAGAAATCGCAAATTCTGAAGCGCTGGGCCGAGCACTTCAGAAATGTCCTTAACTGCTCATCCAGCCATCTCCGATGCTGCCATTGACCAGCTCCCTCAAGTGGACACGAACAATGACCTGGATCTGCCCGCCTTCCCTACCAGAAACCATCCGGGCCGTGCAGCAGATTTCCAGCGGTAAAGCACCGGGATCTGACGCAATCCACCGGAAGTATACAAGCACGGTGGGCCCCGGCTGATGGCAGAACTCACAACACTCTTCCAGGAGATGTGGCGCCAAGGACAAGTTCCTCAGGATTTCAAAGACGCGACCATCGTCCATCTCTACAAACGGAAGGGGAACCGGCAACTCTGTGATAATCACAGAGGCATCTCGTTAACTCAACATCGCCGGGGAAGATCTTCGCCCGTATCCTTCTCAATCGTCTTAACGGTCACCTAGAGCAGGGGCCTGCTTCCGGAAAGCCAATGTGGCTTCCGCCGACACCGCGGAACAACCGATATGATCTTTTGCCGCCCGCCAGCTACAAGAGAAGTGTCAGGGAGATGCGAACTCACCTATACACTACCTTCGTGGATCTAACGAAAGCCTTTGACACGGTGAATCGTGACGGACTGTGGAAAGTCATGCAGAAATTTGGCTGTCCTGAGCGGTTCACGCACATGGTGCGTCAGCTTCATGACGGGATGACGGCGCGCGTCACTGACAACGGGACGGTATCCGAAGCATTCGCAGTGACCAACGGAGTGAAGCAGGGGCTGCGTACTGGCCCCACCCTCTTCAGTCTCATGTTCTCGGCTATGCTGATGGACGCCTACCGTGATGAGCAGCCTGGGTATCGCATCGCCTACAGAACTGACGGGCACCTTCTCAACAGTCGGCGTATGCAGGCTCCAACGCGCGTGTCTACGACTACAGTCCATGACTTGCTCTTCGCGGACGACTGCGCCCTTAACACCGTGACGGAGGAGGACATGCAAAGGAGCATGGACCTCTTCGCGCAGGCTGCGCCGATTTTTGGATTAACAATCAGTACAGCCAAAACGGTTGTCATGCACCAGCCGCCACCCAGCGCGGAATACAATGCTCCTCGAATCAATGTCAACGGTGCTCTACTCAAAAACATGTGAAACCTTCGCTTATCTAGGAAGCACGATGTCGCGCAACACGAGAATCGATGACGAGGTTGCCCAACGGATCTCCAAAGCTAGTCAGGGCCTTTCGGCCGGCTGCAGTCCTCCGTGTGGAATCGCCACGGTATTCACCTGAACACCAAACTGAAGATGTACAAGGCCGTCGTCTTGTCGACACTCCTTTACGGAGCGGAAACCTGGACCGTCTACTCGAACCAAGCCAGGAAGCTGAATCACTTTCATCTCAGCTGCCTCCGCAGAATACTGAAGCTGAGATGGCAAGACAGGATCCCGGACACGGAAGTCCTGGAGCGGACCGGAATCCTCAGCATCCATGCCATGCTGAGGCAAGTGCAACTGCGATGGAGCGGCCACCTGGTAAGAATGGACGACGAGCGACTACCCAAACGACTTTTTCTACGGAGATGTCGCTACGGGTTCTCGCCGGCAGGGAGGTCAAAAACGACGCTACAAGGACACTTTGAAGAAATCGCTGGAAGCAACTGCAAATCAACTCGGCGACCTGGGAGGACCTCGCCCAGGATAGACCGGCATGGAGAAGATCAGTGAAGACTGGTTCAGCGATCTATGAGGCCAACCGGATCCGCCACCGCCAAGGCCAAAGAGCGGCACGAAAGTCACCAGCGCCCCGGACAACACAGCCAATACCCAGGCCCTGCCAACATGCCCGCGCTGTCAGCGCATCTTCCGCGCGCGAATCGGCCTGGTTGGACATCTTCGGACGCAATGCACAAACAATCCGACAATTCCAATTTCTACGTCAAATTCTGCTAACCCTCCTTCTGACTCCCCACCCTCACTCCTGTCATCAATTCCATTGCTCCCACCATCACAGAGACCACATCCATCTACTCATCGCCTGTTACCCCTACCACCGCAACCACCACCGCCTTCACTACCACCACCACCACCATCAGCGATGGGGAATCTCTCTAAGCTGTACTCAATGCGACCGCACATTCACCTCACGCATCGGCCTGGTCGGTCACTTGCGAATACATCGTGCAGAGACCGGTGAGCCAGTGCCTGGAGCACCAATCTACACAGCAGGGTCGTCCTCCCTGCCCTCCTGTCCTCGCGCATTCACTCATCGCATGGGCCTATTCGGTCACATGCGCATCCATGACAGCGGAATTAACCACAATGCCGACAACACCGATACACCATGCCACCCTCCGCTCCTGCCATTCTTAGTGCCCCTGCCACCCCCACTACCATGAATGACATCCTCCCAGCCTCTACCGATTTCTCCTGCCCACACTGCGCCCGCAACTTCAACTCACGCATCGGCCTGGTCGGTCACCTGCGAATCCATCGCATGGAGGCTGGTGAACCAGTGCCTGGGGCTCCGACATACAGTCGACGCGCCCGCCTTCACTGCCCTAACTGCTCTCGCACATTTTACACACCGCATGGGCCTATTAGGACACATGCGCCTCCACGACAACCTCCGGTAAACCACCGTAGGCTAACCTACATCAGCGCACACTACCTACACCAATGCATCGACAACACTCTCACAATCACCATTTACCACGGTATATCACGGTTTCCCTAGAAACCGTGGCTGAGAGAATCTGCCAATCTGACGCTTCCACCAGACCACGCCGTCGGCTCAGTGTATGTGCTGTATTGTGTCGAGTGGCTGACCAGTGAACTGGGAGTCAGACGGCGATGGCTGCTCCATATCCCTGAGTTTGTGAATCCTGGTGTGTGCGTTATGGGGGCCAGGTCGTGCTGTGGCGCGCGAAGACGGGTACGCCGATCCGTCAGCCAATGCGCCCACTCCCACATCAGGCAACTGACTGGCTCGGACAGTGGTCTGATTGTGGGGAGTGGGGAGAAGTGAGGTCGAGAGCTCAGCGTATTTTTCCTCACTATAAACAATCTGACGCGCTTGAAACTATCACGGTGCGCTAAAAACCGTGGCTTGGAAGGTTGCCAACTGACGGGATAACTCGGACCGCGTGGTCAGCCCAATGTGTGTTTTTGTGTGGAGTGGCTGACTGGCGGACTGAGAGTCAGGTTGCAATGGCTCCTTCTTAATGTGGCCTTTATGGCACTCCCACTCCGTGGGATCCGAGCCAGGTGTGGTGGCACGCCCAGGGGCGGCTTAGGCCGCGCCAGCCACCTGCGCCCTCTCCCATCTCCGGTCTTCTTGACTCTGTCTTGACACCGGGACTCAGGTGGGGGAGGAGGGAGAGATGCGGTAGCTGCAGCGCAAGGCTACTATCACTTAAAACTAATTCACGCGCAAGTCACCGTCCCTGCACCACCTGGTGTGGAGCATACGGTGGACCTCGTCGAAATCGACGGTCGAACTGCCATGTCTCTAAGCAGGCAATTAGACGACATTGGGTAGTAAGAGCAAACGAAGGAGAAACACGCGTGAGTAAAATATGCATGATAGTGAAGCATTCAAGATCACACGTAGTTATTCAAGGACCGTGTTCCAATATTTATTAAGGATTTCTTATAGGGCGCCCTGAACTTCCACAAAATCAAGAACTGTTCTCAATGCAAGTTGTGGTTATGGGTAAGACGAGGACTGTGGTTTAGCTTTATGTAAGGGCTCGTGTTAGTTTTGGGACACGGGAATAGTTAATTTTCTTGGAAGTCTGTGCATGACCACCTTCAGTAAATTTGTGGGTCATTCCTACTGCATTTCCTGTTTCGGAGGCCATATAAGTCATATTTAGCGAATTTTTAGATACCCAACATACGTCGGTGGAAAGTTCGAACAACATAAAATTCCTTTGAGCGAATTGGGTCACACTCTCTATATAAGTAAACATACAAGATGATGATGCCGATTATGTTCAGTGAGGTGTCCTAGTGCCACAAATTACCGCCAGATATTTTAAGTTCTTTCGCTGTATGACACCCAACTCAGAAAACATAAACGAGGGTAATGTGTAATACGGGACCGGTGCTTATATGGGCTTTATGGGTGGGACAGACCGACGGCAAGAATGGCGCAATGAAAGGTTAAAAAAATTTTAAAAAAATATTCTATTTGCGCAAATTGGGCCATTTATGACCACAAAATTGGGCGGGTAAAATGACAAACATTTTGCTTATGAACGTCAGTTACAAGGAATCTGAGAATTCAACAGTGACCATGTCTATTTCAGGCTAAAACCGATTGGTGGTGGCCAAATGCTAAAGGTTTCTGTGTCGGGGGCAATGAGGTGTTGTCTGTATAACCTCTCGTAGACAAAAGATGCCATCGAAACAGTCTCCGAGACGAAAAGGTATGTCTTAGCCAAAAATGCCATCGGAAACAATCCTCGAGACCAGACTAAAACCAGCGGAATTGGAACAAGGGCTCAGACGGAGACAGCGTAAGTCTGCGCAGAACGCAACTTCCTATTTTCACAAAATGAGTAGGTACTTATAAGTATTATTCTGAGTTGGGTGGCACACTGCGTCCTTGCCGCGAGGTATTTTATGCGAATTCGCATGGAGGGTGGGATTGCGCTTATTAGGGTGAAGGCAAATTGCGTGTGATTTTTCGGCGGGTCTGGTGGGTTGGCTATGAAAAATGTGCGTAAATCCTCGTGGCTGTTCTTCAGTTCACCGTCTGCAATAGCTAACTTTTCATTGTCATGTTTGCAGCATTGACATTTTAACTGAAATAGAGTTCCTCAGAATGCCCTTGGCTAGGACTAACATGCCGCGCCCCACTCTCCCCCTCCGTGGAAGATGATCCATCTCCGCCCGACCCGGTCAAGGTCTTCATGACTATGACATGACACTGGGCACAAGTGGGCAAGGGAAGAGAGAGAGTTCGGTAGATTATGTGCAAGTATTCTATCAATTAAAACTAACTCAAGCTCAATTCACCGTCCCTGCACCGCACTTCTGTGGAACACGCGGTGAACATCTTTGGATTATGACAGTTGAAATGACCCTAATTATAGGGCAAAATGTGTGAATAACTAATCTGTGCCACCCGGCATCATATGCAGACAAAGATGAGAGCAATGTGGCGTCTGCGTTTTGTGATCGCGTCGGATGTGAACGTGTGTAGTTATTTGCACTCACCGACCAGAATGTGCTCTGTAATAGATCAATACGAGCCGCTGCCCATTATTATTGTTGTTAAAAAGCCTGGCAAATTGAGTGAGTATGGCAGTACGCATACCCACGGCCCCAGTGTTGGTATCCATGCCGAGGCCCACATCATCTACTTGGTGTGTTACCAAATCGACCGTCGCATTCGAAGATGTCCACCGGGTTATCTTAAGTATGGTGGTGCAGGGATCGTGACTTGCGCTGGATTATATTAGGAGCAGACGTATCCAGAATCTATCTCACTCTCTTTTTCTCTTGTACAAGGGAGCGTGGTGATACGCTAAGTTTGCGATTTTCAACGTGTCCACCACCTGTGTTCTCTTCTAACTCCAGTCCTTTTGACTGTGCTATGACACCGGTTCCAGTTCAAAGAGAAAGAGAGAGAAAATGCGCGAGATGCAGGACATATCGATTATCACTGTAAGCTACTGCATGCGCAAGTCAACGCGTTGGCTTCCGGACTGCCAGGAAGCATGGGGTGGACCTCGTTAAATCCAAATGGTCGAGTTGTACATTCTGTGGGCTGTTGGATAGTCTTGTAAGAGGTCACAGCGTAGGCATGGAAGTTTGTCACGCTCTTTCTTTCGTTCGCGAGGTAAGCGCTACTGTTGGCCCTGTCCCTGTCTAGCGGCCGCACCATGGTAATGCCTTGACTGGCCAACACAACCAGGTGATCATGTTAAGTGTTTTGTCTCACACATAAATCCGTCAGGTTTACATCCCTTTTACATTCCCCTCAATTCATTTCCCCCCACCCGACTTTCAGAAACCCTACAGAGAGGGTATGGGCTGTATTGAACGGCCGATATGAACTTGGTCCTATGAACAATCATGACAGATAAGACAATTCAACAGCCACCTGCAAGGTCCCAGCACTGCTTCCGTACTCTTGAGGGATGGGAATAGAATGGGTGTCCCAATTCAATACTTGGATCACATTATCGGCATACAACCACGGCTGACAGCTTCCAATCTCGCGATCAGTGCTGCCACTGCTGACTCCTCTGGCCTTCGCCTGCAAAACCCTGCACTTGCTTACTTTCGGCTCAGGCTTCTGGCCGATTGGCTGCTGGAGTCACCTGCCACTTAACACTAGCATCTCGAGAACTGCATCAATTCACTCATTGTCTGTGGGCGACAGAGGGCATGTGGTTTGGATCAGGGAACCTCGAGTAACGGAAGAACAACTGGTCTGAGCACACATCTAGTGGCACCTGTGAGCAGAGCCCCATCGAAGCTCTTTTGTCCGGGTTAAAGTTAGTCCCATCTAATTGACCTTCCCCAACTTCTGGTTTGAGAAACCTTCGTGCTGTAGAACTCACAACTTTGACAGATGCACCCAAATCATGGCGCTGGCAACTGCTGAAATTTGTTCTCTTCAGGAGTCGAGATCGACTGGACCAAGTCGATCTGCGACGCCGATGTCAGAAAAGTTGTAGAAATAGAAGCTACTTTTAATATATATTCATTGCCAAATCCTTTCTCCGTTAGCTTATCTTAGAGAATACTTTGCAAATGAATAACGGAACCGCATCATATGAAAGGGAGAAAATCGCAACTGCATTGCATATGATGCCGAAATATCCATCGTGACTCCGTTGTTGACCTCATAGAAACATGTTTTGTAAATGAGAATTATTAGAGGAGTCAAAAGTAAAAAACGCTTTAAAAGGCGCATCTGCAAAAATCCCATAATATTTTTCCCGTAGATTGGCATATAATGGTACAGTACTTCCATTTCCAGCCCACTAATTTAGCTGTAAAGAGACCAAAATAATTTAAAATGAGGTCAGAACTGACCCACCATTATGTGCCCATTTTCAACGTTTTGATTCTTGCCTAATCGGTTAATTTATTCTATTCTCTCAGTGAATGGAGCCATTGCTTGCTGAAAAGTTTGATGATACTTTCGAAAAAAACGTAGTTATCTCTTCCTCTCTCTCCCTCTTCCTCCCTCTCTCTCTCTAAGGCGACGTTTTTCACAGCAGCCATGGCACTCGAGTCAGCTCATTTAAAAGAGGGTTGAATCGTCTACAGGAGATATCTTTAACTACAGTCTTAGACATTCTCACCCAGCACCGATACCCATCACCCCAACACTTTTCCTGAAAGGTGGCCTAACTAACTGACTGGCTATTATCGCATGACTGATTAACAAGCTTTTATGACCTTACCCGTAAGTGTTGACAAGTTCATATCCGCATCTTATATTATGCGACTTCGCCTCATCCTGCCGCTCATCTTAATAATATTCTTTGGCGCTGGACCTCTATTCCACTGAAAATTTAATACAACACACAACAGGCCCACTTTCTTATGAGCCTGCAAGTGACATTTAATGTAAGATGAGTTTTCTGGTAGCAGCCCATCCACATAGTTTGAGGGGCAAGTCGTGTGTGACGCACGCCTATACGGGCTGGTTCAACGCAGTCGGCCACTTGCGCATAATCTTAGCATCCGTTTTTTGACCAATTCGATGCCTGAAACGGAGAGGGGGAAGTAGAGCGGGAGTGACATAGAGTCCGAGAATCCATGCCAGTGAAGTTCAGCGCACCCATATTAAATCTGCCACCCCTTAGTTCATATCTTCACGTTAAACGTCATGGGATTTGAGGGTTTCCAACTGATGATAGAACACAAAATCCCTATTTTAGTTCGGCGTACGTTTGCCTTGAGCGACAGAATGGTTGTCTGGTGGTCAGACTCAATGGTTTCTTTAGGGGGCTACAGGTGGAACGACAGCACAGGTACTAGCTAAAAGCCCAGATACGTGTTTTCGCCGGTATGCTGACACTGGTTAACACAGCTGCGAGGGGTCCCGGCACATCAGTGTGTCCCCTTAAATTCCCTGCCTGCTTTCTGGTAGATATTCCAGTTGACAAAAACTCCGATCGACCACAGATCCCAGGGAAGCACAAACTGCTCAAGAAGTTAGAAGGTACTTTCACGCATGTGAGACCAGGAACAATCTTTCCTCCTGGTCTGAAATCCTGGTGTGCAGTGCTGGGAATCATGTCATGTGTGGCCTTGACAGATTGGCTGTTACACTCTGTAAGGCACTCGCGCCTAATTCCCTGCATCCAATAGTCGAGCGGTTTGCACGGTTAACTAGCGCCTACGGTGAGAGGGTCAAATCACGGAAATGCGTTTCCACCACACTCAATGAATATTGCATGCTCTAATAAATCTAATAACCTTTGAAGTAATAACGAAGTGTCAAAGGCCGTGGCTTGGAATCCTGCCAATACACGGGATAACTCAGTCCTCCACTATGGATGGTGTGTTGGGCTTCGATGCCTCCTCCTTGATGTGGCTTCCATAAAACGCCCATTAATATAGCAGCCGAGTTGCTTCTCTCTCTAATTGGGCGTAAAATTCTCATCTATCAGCAGTGCCTCAGGAGTTTTAACCACGGATAAACGAGCTGCTTGTCTTTCTCATCTATAGTCTCCAACCCCACCTGCAGTCTTCCTCATTCTCTCTTGAAACGGGGTTTGGAGTGCATGAGGAATGATAGTGTGGTAGATACTGTACCAGCCAAACTATCGTCATAACCTAATTTGCGCACCCCTCACCAACCACATGCGCGCTATACGGTTGAGCACATGGGTGACATCGTCAATAACGAAGGTCAAATTTTCGCATGCAAACTTACTGTTTGCATTCTGAATACCCACTCTGTAGACCTCTCAGACAACGGAATAACGACGAGCCTCCGATAGTGGGCAGCAGTATAAAGAAAGACAGTATTCCTACCTCCCGGTTATTTTTGATGTAGAGCTTTGAAATATTGATGTTTTTAATTTCATAAGAACGTGCTAGCTATGTTTGAGTAAATCAGATTTGTTGTAGATTTGCAAGGGTAGCCCAAAAGCTTGTGGGAATATTTGAGCCGAACTCTCTCAGTCCAAAGGTATGACCACTTGATATAAATTAAACTGCCTATGGGCAGCCAATAGCTCACTTAGAGACCTCGCAGGCAGTTGCATAGAAAATATAGGCATATGATGATAAGGTGGAACCGACAAAGACAAACGAGACCAGAATGGTCATTTTTGGCTTATAAGCCGTCATCAGCCACGGAGGAGCGTGATAAAGAGGGCACAGTCACACTCTACGACACGTCTAAAAGGTCTTTCGAGTTAACTGATTATTTATTTTTACATAAAGCCTGGTCTCTTCTTCTCATATCACATCAGGTGTTGCTGATAGCGTATATCACATTTCCCACAGTCATGACCCTTCGAAGTTCACGCGTATGTCCCTTAACTGTCGACTGTTCCTTTCCTCACGTTATTACTCCTCTTTCTCCAATTCTGCCTCACAAAATACATGTTACGGATTCTTGCGATGCGATTTCATGTTGGTGGGCCAAAACTTTATTTTTTCCGCATTGAGACAGTTTTTCACTAGGCAAAGATAACACGAATGTTGACCAGCATAAGCAGTTGGTTGAGGTTCTTCCTCCCAGTATGTGTTGCCAAGTTCCAACGCTTTTATGTAAAGCTGTATCTGATACATCGCATACAAAGCTTAAGGCTGAGCTTCTCTGTCTTACCTCGTTTTCGGATCACTATCGTTATCACGCACTCGTAAAACAATAGGCTTTGTGTGATTGCAAACCATCTGAGCTCCGGCGTCGCATGTGATCTTTACTTGGGAACATGGTCATTGATTATAAGTTTTGTAAAGAGATGCTGTTATAACGCCTGCCAGCATATGTGCAGTCAGTTTTCACTTCCGGCGCATTTAATTTAGACTATCAAAACTGACTAAAAATGGTTGATGATACCTTTGCGGTCGAACGTCTGTCTTCCACGGTGGTTGCTCGGGTATAACAGCCTCTCTCTGCATCCAACTTTGACCTAGCTGAGCTCAGGGCACAGATAGCCTAATTATCGAAGACTGTTAGCCTGCAACTGCAGGGCTCTGCTGGCGCATTTCAATGTTCCTCTAACCAAGACTGACATCATCCCCGCTCTCTGTCTCTCATGCAAACTTTAGAGATACTTCCCGGCACTGAGCTCCTTAAAGTCATTTTGGCAACCCCACCGGTCGTGCTTTAACACCAGTGAAAGAAAGAGTGGCCAAGGTTTCCTTGTTAACACTGGCGCTCACCTCAGGCTCATCTCTTCTACCCCAGTCGACCGACGTTGTCACGCGTGCGTGGCACGTGCGTTGGATGATCGGGTCATGAGGCATTGAATTTTTACATAACGCCTGGTCCCTGCATGTCATTAGAAGTCACGGTTGACCAACAGCATCTTTCGAGTTTCCCACATCATCAGTAGGTATAAACCGAGAAAGTTCATATTGTACAGACAACTAACTGAGGTATGACCCTAAACCTCTGTTTTTATACGTTGACTAATCAATGCATTCCGTAAATTTTACGTCGATGAAGAAGACTCTTCGTTATGAGAAGTATACATCGCATCATCATTCAGTAGTTTATTCATGCCGGCAAAGAGGGAACAGTTCTTAAAGCCGTATATCCTATGTCAACAAAAACGACCTATATAATACCCAGACCAGCAGCACTATTAAGGGTCACCTAAACTGAACTAGCATTTTTAATATACGAAAAATAATAATTTTCAGGCAGAAGCTGATATTGCAGCTAAGCATTAGACGTGTTTCTCCAGAGATTAAGTCGTAATTTAATTCGTTAAGCTTTTGAGGCTAATGCTGGAGGCCATTGGTAAACATAAAAGCGGTCGAACCAATCAATAACTGACACCACTAAATCGCTGTGCTGAGGTTTAACACTCACTGTGCACAAGCCTCTGGCCCCACTTGTGATCCTCTGTTTCCCTCTTCTCGGCCAAACGTGCTACCCTCACTTCGGTACGTGACTTTATTTTTTATAAAGATATCAAATAGCACCTCGTTAATAAAATCTTTATAATAAACACACTCATACCTCAATTCATCCTTCTTGCTGTATTTATAGTTTGTTACTGTCTCATGGTAACAGTCTGTGGAGGTTTTGGTTCATAAAACGGTTACGTGCGTGTCCTACTCAAACTCAGTATTTTTCACGATAAAAACATATTTGCGTCCTTTAAGACCTCTTAGGACTGTTTACAAATAAAAGAAAATGTCCTCGCTACAATCTTGGACTCTATTTGCCAGACGTTGTGTTTTTTCAAATTGAAAGGCTTTCCAACTTAAAGATTTCTATACCCTATGGTAAAGGCAGCCAAACTTCCTATTCAATGACATTTGACGGTCCTGCATTCTGTAGCGACTGTTTTTTTAAGAAAAAGTTCCTAGAAGGTGGATTCTTACAGTTTTTCTGCGAACTTCATTTTTCGGTCGTTATTATCTCCTTTGAAAGAAAGATAAATTAACAGGTTTTGTGCTGCGTTTATCAACAATACTTCCATTTTCCTGGCCATCGTGTTTTGATTCTTTTACTAGAAATTTCTGGCTTCGCGATATAAGATACTAGAGACAATGAAAATGGAGAAGGTCAACGTCAGCGCACATGCAGATGTAAATGTCATTTTCAAGTTTTCAGAACCTTTCGCCATACATATTGCCAAATTGAACTTTGCTGAACTCCATGACGCAGCTGCAAAGCAAGCTATTGAAGAAGCCACATGTCTGATTGGAAAAGAGTATGTATTTCAAAGGTCCAATCTCTATCTGTTTGGGCTTACCTACAACGTAATAGGCTCCTTTGTTATGCATGATAGTGTTCTGGTTAAACTGCTCAATATATTTCTGTAACTGGGCCGGTATTCAAAAATATGCTGGTTGTGAATGATTGCTAATGTAATATTTTATCTGTAATGTGAACTTAAGTCAAAAATAATAACCTGTTTGTTTTACTATTCATGTTTCGACATTTTTCACATTTATGTACAATGAGGCAGGAACAATGATATAAGGGCCACTAGTAAGCAACTCAAGACAACGATGGCGGAACATTCAACTGTTGTTAGGCAACCTCGTAACCTATGTCCATTGGTGATCATTCGTCCCGCACAGGGCGCATACCTGCGTTCGACCGCTTGCAACACTTGGCCGAAATGAGTGTCCGTAATTTACGCTGATAGAAAATTTGGCTCAGTCAACAGGTGTGCTGCTGCGCCGCATGTTTGCCGAGTGCTGATAGAAAAATTATAATTGCAGTAAAAAAGTCACTTTTTGAAGATGTCAATGTTGATTTTAACAAAGTTGTATGTTATCACTCAGCTGGTCCCGCCAGCATACATAATTCCCCATCATCAATAGTGTCGATCGAGAGGAAAGTCCGAAGTAAGTGAAATGAGGTCAAATCAGACGCTGGTTCCAACTTCCGCTGACTTCTGTTCAGCCGCATTGTAAGGCCTTTACGGGGTGAGATCGATACAGTTCAAAAGCATAATCAAGAAGTTATTATGCTAGGAAAAACCCTGCTAAACCGCTAAAGGGATTCAGTTCCTATTCAGTTATGCAGTATCTCCTGTGCTTGAGGTGGGCGGGCTTTCGAAATTGAGCCGCCATCTTTTTTGCTCTCCATTCGCATGTGTTTCCTCTTATCTAATTTTAACGGTATTTGTTTAATCGCTCAACAAAAATGAGGTCATCAGCGCACGACGCTGGCACCATTTTGAAGGAAGTCCAAATTGATCGATATTTTGAGACGCATTCAAGGGCGATACTTCACGGAGAACGGATGACCTTTTTGATGAAATTTTTGGAATTTTACTTTTAAAAGAAAGCGAAGCTGTCTCTGTCTTCAACGAAACCTTTGAGGGTTCCTAAAATTTGCGCATCTGTAGTATGCATGCGCCTATGGCTATTTAATTATATTTGGAATCTTAAGCAATGTGGTTGTGATGTTCGTCAGCTTCAATGGCTCTGTATTATTTACATTTATTAGTTTTCTTTTGAGCTTAGGTAGAGAGACATCCCTTGTAGGATAACACGTACGTGCTTGGAAAGTTCTTAAATCGAAGCTTATTTATGAATCCATAGTCAAAAAGGAGAATTTCTTACATCAAATTAAAGATTCCGACCTGCCGATTAAAAGTTATCAATCAGGATAAGCTTAAAGACACCATGGGGTGGTATCTAGAGCACTCCCTGAAAATTCGGATAAAAGGGCTTATCTTTCTATTAAAACGAAAGCTTCTGAAAAGATGATATAGTAAAATCTGTCAAATAAGAACACCTACAAAATATGCATTTTTATACGAGGAGGGAAAAGCAATCTATTTAAAGTAGTTATAAAACAGGCAAAGTTAGCTTTTGTGAGCACGTTACATTCTAAATACCCGCATTTGCATGCTGGGTCAATGAACATGTTAGGATGGTGGCTAAACAGCACTCAAAGAATATTATTAACCTTAAAGTGATAACTTGAGATCTAATATTATTCATTTTGCTGGCATAACACCAAAAACTCTGAGAACTCTAATCGACTTTTCGCTGTTTTATCATGTCCTTCTGAAAATGCACCGTGTTTAAATTAACAATTTTCCCCATATTCGAAAAAGTTGCGAGGACTAGCTTCGAACATGATATTTTCAAAGAGCACTCCATCCAGCATAAGTGTATTATGTAGTTAAGTGGCCATAAAAGTCACATTAAAAAGGTTGCACTGCTGTCTGACTCTCCATCGTTAGAAGAGGCAGAAGTCTCGCATTAGTTCGTTATCCTAAAACCCAAGACATTTAACGCGTCCTGATAAAAACAAACCTGTCGGATTTATGATTAGGACATAAACCCAACATAAAACACCTGATAGTGTGTTAACTGCTCGGATCTCACACGAGATAGAGTACCACAGCGGCCACATTTAGAAGGGGCTGACCTTAAGACGATCAATTGTGGGCAAAGCAAATGCAGCATATTTTTTATTCGCCAAGCCGTGTTTAGAAAATGTTCCTTTTGAATGCTGAATATGTTCATAAGTATATTTGTTGGGCAAATTTAAACACATTTGATACCCAGTATTCCGTCGGTTTCGTATGCCCAGGCTAAGTATGTCAATCAAAATCATCTGTGTCAAGGCCGGATGATGTGAGACGGGTTTGTGTGTGTGTGTGTGTGTGTGTGTGTGCCCCCTAAACGGGCCACGTTGTAGATGCGTTGGACCAACACGGGGGCCAAATTAGGGCACGGCAGGCGTTATTCGGGTTGCGCTCCCATAACAAATGCCAAACATGGAGGTGTGGTGGCACGCCTAGGGGCGGCTAGGACATAGGGGACCCAGCCGCGCCAGCCACCTGCGTCCTCTCCCGCCTCCGGTCTTCTTGACTCTGTCTTGACACCGAGGCTCAGGTGGGGGAGGAGGGAGAGTGCGGTAGATGCAGCGCAAGTCTACTATCACTTTAAACTAAATCACGCGCAAGTCACCATCCCTGCTCCATTTTCCCATGGAGCATACGGTGGACATCGTCGGACTACGACGGTCGAACTGTCGTCGTCGTGTGTGTGTGTGTGTGTGTGTGTGTGTGTGTGTGTGTGTGTGTGTGTGTGTGAGCATACGGTGGACATCGTCGGACTACGACGGTCGAACTGTCGTGTGTGTGTGTGTGCGTCTGCCCCCTAAACGGGGCACGTGGTAGATGCGTTGGACCAACACGGGGGCCACATAAGGGCACGGCATGCGTTATTCGGGTTGCGCTCCCATAACAAATGCCGAACATTGAGGTGTGGTGGCACGCCTAGGGGCGGCTAGGACTTAGGGGACCCGGCCGCGCCAGCCACCTGCGTCCTCAACCGCCTCCGGTCTTCTTGACTCGGTCTTGACACCGGGCTCAGGTGGGGGAGGAGGAGGAGAGTGCGGTAGATGCAGCGCAAGTCTACTATCACTTTAAACTAAGTCACGCGCAAGTCACCGTCCCTGCTCCACTTTCCCATGGAGCATACGGTGGACATCGTCGGACTACAACGGTCGAACTGTCGTGTAGGGGTTTGCCCCCTAAACGGGCCACGGGTAGATGCGTTGGACCAAAACGGGGGCCACATTAGGGCATGGCATGCGTTATTCGGGTTGCGCTCCCATAAAAAATGCCGAACATAGAGGTGTGGTGGCACGCCTAGGGGCGGCTAGGACTAAGGGGACCCGGCCGCGCCAGCCACCTGCGTCCTCTCCCGCCTCCGGTCTTCTTGACTCTGTCTTGACACCGGGCTCAGGTGGGGGAGGAGGAGAGAGTGCGGTAGATGCAGCGCAAGTCTACTATCACTTTAAACTAAATCACGCGCAAGTCACCGTCCCTGCTTAACTTTCCCATGAGCATACGGTGGACATCGTCGGACTACGACGGTCGAACTGTCGTGTATAGGGGTCGCCCACATCAGGAAACTGATTGGCTCGGACAGTGGTCTGATTTTGGGGGTGGGGGAGAGAGTGAATTCGACAGCTCAGCGTATGTTACACACTATAAACACTACATAAACGCGCTTGAAACTCTCACCGTGCGCTTAAAGCCATGGCTTGGAAGGTTGCCAACTGATTGGATAACTTGGACCGCGTGGTCAACCCAATGTGTGTTTTGTGTGGAGTGGCTGACTGGCGGACTGATAGTCAGGCTGCAATGGCTCCTTCTTAATTTGACCTTTTTTGAACTCCCACATCGTGGGATCCGAGCTAGGTGTGGTGGTACGCCCAAGGGCGACTCCGGCCACGCCACACACATGCGCCCTCTCCCATCTCCGGTCTTCTTGACTCTGTCTTGACACCGGGCTTAGGTAGGGGAGGAGGATGGAGTGTAATAGCTGCAGTGCAAGGCTTCTATCACTCTAAACTAAATCTCACGCACGACACTGTCCCTGCATCACCATTCCGTGGAGCATACGTTGGACCTCGTCGAAATCGACGGTCGAACTGTCATAGGGGGAACTATTTATGGGAAACATTACACAGGAAGTATTTGGTCGCTCCATCTGTCTCGTATAGATGGTGAATGCTCCTGTGGCCGCTTCTAGCTGGTACCCAACTCCCACTTGTGGCTCTTTGAAGCTGGATCTTTCCAGTTGCCGATTCCCGGGCAACCGCCACTACAGGCGGGCTAAACCAGGTGAGGTTCACCGTGGTTGTGTGTGCCTCCACACCCGGTGTATCTGCTCCCTTCCCCACCTACTGTCCTCCCTGCCCATCCTCTCTGCTTCCAAGACCAGTCACCTATCCTCTCCTCTCACCATTTCCTCTCCCTCTCCTCTTCTCTTTACTTTTACTTTTACCCTCCCCTTCTCCCTCTCTTCTCACCCTTTCCTCCTCCCTCACGGTCGAAAAGCTCCTACGGCGAGGGCGACGTGCAATCACGTTGGTGGCCCAGGCGAATCGTTCTTCTCTCACTACATTAAATCATGACCCATAGTGGAATTCAGTAGCCACCTGGGATGACTCAGCAGCTTACCCCTCGTGGGGGAGGGGGCTATAAAAGGTGCCAAAACAAATGCTGGGTCTCACGACAGCTGCAGCAGACCGTGGCTAGGAGACTGCAATTACATGCAATCGAATAACTCCAAACAATATCAACAACAACTCCTCTCCATATCCTCCCCACCTTACCCTCCTGGGTACCCCCAGACTGCTCGTGTGAGTATTATGCAACATGGATTTTCTGCCCGAGTACAATAGTACTCGCGTGATTTTCTGCGCTTATTATTATCCTAGAATCGAATTTGCTCATATATATGGTTTTTTTATAAGGTGCCATGTACCAAAGACTAACTGCCAATTTAAAGTCCTTCTACACATTATATCTTATAACATACCCTACAGCAGCGGTCCTAACTCATGAAATCTTATGTATTTCAAGAGTTACGGCCTATTGCGTGAAATCAGCGAACACTGCGTCCACCAAAGTTTAACATCAACAAAGTAGCGATCGTTAGCAAAAATAAGGCTTATTGTGCTTTACAAATTAATATTACATAGTCTAGAAATACTTATTATTTTAGAAAAGGTAAAGATTATGAAGAGGTTTAAAATCAACCTTATTGAGTAAAGTGAAGTTTAAAATGTTTAGCAAGACTGTCCATGCAGTTAAATGAGTGAATAAAGCAGAAACGGTACAATTACTTTTGAAAATAGTCTTCTTCAGAGTTTTGCAATTAAATATTCATCTAGATTAAGCGCAACGTAAAGTATGGCCGTCATCAAGAAGCCTAACATGCGAGTGTATATTCGAACCCGTGACCTGTTGATCAGAAAGCTAACGCTCTAACCATTGAGTTCGGTTGGCGATCAGTGAGCGTTTGTAAACAAATTAGAAGTTTGTCGTTGCTATAGAGCCAGCAACCCCAGAGAGTAGCGCATATTTTAGGGACTCTGATTCTTTTGGAAAAAAATATTTGCGTAGTTAAGTTGTTTCCATGTAAATATGCACAATTCGCCTTCATTAATTGTGAGGGCGTTGGGATCCATCAAAAATTATCAGATATGAGAAACAGAACATTTCTTCTGGCTTTGTTAGGAATACTTTTTTCATCGATAAGATGTCCTTGCGCCCTTTGATGTGAGCGTATACGTAACCAGCCATTCAGTCGGCTATTAATTTAGTCAACGTGTTTATATTAATCTTTCTTATCCCAAATATGCTTCAAAAACCTGCCTACATGGGTTATCTGATTTTTGATCATGCATCGTTTTGGAATACTCCTTACTTTCACGCTACAATATATTCCGGTGATTAAACATGCATCCGTACGAAAAATGTGCTCTAAACGGCTAGTTAGTCTTAAGTAAACGAATCATTGACTATCTAAATTTCTTTAAGTTTCTAAAACCATATGACCGACATATAGGGGATGATTATACTGTTCAAGGGAACAAACTAATATTGCGACAAGGATTCTGAGGATTTACACTCAAGCAATTATCGGATATTCCGGTCTGGGGCCAGGAAGCCTCCAACTTCATTAGTAGCAAGTCCCGAAGCAGTTGCTTAATAAGACAGTAGTCACAAGGTGTTTCAGTTATATTGTTTGCTCTGTTGCCACAAAAAATTAAAAGACGCCAAATTGGCGTCATTCTGTGCACTGTGTCCAGAGTATATGCTGTTGAAAACAAGTCCAGCATGGTGAAGTGTTCTCCTATTTGACAAATCACTGGAAATGAGGTAAAATTCGGCTGTCAGAAACGTTTTATGGTGCAAAGTGCATGATACCCTCTCTCCAATACTGGGCATAAAATATCCTGGCACTTTCGCTTTTTACCTAAAGGGGATTTTGGCAAGTTTTTCTCCAACCCTCTTTATATAACTTCTGTTAGAATTGCGCTTTTCAAAGCTCAGGTTAATTTTATGCTCACAAAGCTTAACAAAATGCAGGCGATCCCTTCACATGAAGTCTTGTTTGCATGTGATCAAAAGTTCATATTTATGTTTAAGTGGGATGCTGATTCACTGTAACAATGCGCGGCTAACTGCCCCTGTTGTAAATTTTTTAAACCTTGCAGAAAATAACATTATCCAAATAGTCAGAACGATGTCTTTCTTACATTTGAATATAAAAATATTCTACGTGTATGATTTGGCTTAGAGGAAACGATGATTTGTTATTGCTGAATATTCATAGTTCAACCTATTTTAAACTGCTTACTGAGACATTAAGTCAAAATGAATCAGTTGAATGGTGAAATAGGTTGGCTAGAAATATGGTTCGAGTTCAAAGCTATGCGTATCTAATTTCAAGACAAAATAACAATGGAATAGGATGTGTTGGACAAAATGTCGAACCTGCAAGTCCCATCGTCAGAGTAACTGAACTCTTTTGCAGCCAAGTTTGCAAGCATCTATGTATTATTGATGGGTGCATGAAGTACAGCTGACTATGCAACCGATAAGTACGTTTTATGATCACTATTAAATTAGTTAGCCACTTTAATCTTCATGAAACCCAAAATCGTATTTATGGATGGATTTTAAATAGTATCTGTCTGCATTGTATACAAGTACTTCAAATGAATTATAAACTTAACGTAGTAAGAAAAATTAGTAAAACATAGGGTTCAGAGGGAAACAGGAATACAATCGGACTGAAAACGCCGAATCACAGCTCCAGTGCTTACAGAAAAACTGACGAGTTCTTTTTTCCAGCTTGCATAATCAAAAATCGCAATGTGCCATAGAATATATATCAGGCAGCGTTATGTTAACTAACATTTTTTGCTAATTTGGTTTCAAATATTTGTTGGAGACGTAGCTTAAAGTACGTCTTTAAGATAATAAAATAGCAATGAGCATGCATCTCTCGAAAGCAGGTATCGGCGCAATAATGCATATTTACTTGCATCTTAACTCTGATTTAAGTTCTGGGTTTCAAATGTGCTTGCTAACTGGTTAAAAAATAACACAGTGAAGAGTATAGCAAATAGATTTATCAATGCTAGCCGGCTAGGCGCTAAGCGTTGTGTAGACACCCGCTTAACCCTTTGAGGCAGAATATAGAGTTTAGCTAAACTACCAGAACTTCCAACTTCAGCAGAAGCAATGAAAATAAATGTGCACAAACCAACTACCCCGGCTTTAAATGAATTGATAAACAAGGTGGTGGAGGAGGTCACACAGCTGAAGTGAACACCGTACATTGTCCAGGATCCCAATGAACAGGGCCGTAATTGGGAAGAGGAACGAACTTACTGCTCAATGTATATTACTCCCGCATAGTGTGTGTTTCATGAAACATTCCTAACCAGCTTTCTCACAAAGTACACATCCAGATATTCTCCTTGCATATCAGTGACTTAGGCCTATCACACAGGTCAACATGATTTTCTCCGCTATATTTTAGTCCGTGCGATAAATGCTCGGTTTGGCTACTAATGTCTAGGGCTATTGCAGAGCCACGCTGAGATGTTAAGATCTTTGTTATTCTGGCATCTGTAAATGTTTAACGTAACGTAGGCTGCAAGATGACATGGATTTTGCTGGGCATTTTCATCATAGGCCCACAATCGCCCTCCCAAATGGTCTTAGTTGGGTTAGCATGCGTCCCGGTCTACTGTCATGCCTGTACGTTGCAGATGGAAGCTCCTTCCATCTCAGCTATCTTCCGCAGTAGCTTGCTCCGAGTGACATTTAATGGATGTACTTCGTGCCGGTTGGCCTCAGGGTGATGTCACCAGCAATTTGAACGAGCGACTGCTTCGTTTCAGTTGCTTTCGGTAACTCATCATAGGGCGGCTGTATAAACCAATGTAGAACAGCCAAATGGAGCCAAATGAAAGTGACGAAAGATAGCCTCTACAGGATCAGTCTTCAGTCTAATCAGTCACTGTAGACATTACAGAACTGCCCTCCAATTGCCATAGACGAATAACGATGTGCATTAATGCGGGGGGGGGTATTTAGATAAGACGGCGAAATTATTTTTCCCGAAGCATAATTTTGAGTGAATCTAAGCACAGCAGCCTGCAAATCTTCGAATGTGTATACGGTTCAAGGACATTTTCTGGAGAGAAAACTTATCAAATTTCCGTAATGAAGGTAAGTAGGTGTTATTACTGAAACGAAGCCATGCACCGGATGTATGATCTGTGCAAATAGACATATTCATACCAATCAATTCTCTTAAAAGGTTAACGTACTACGGTCGATCGGCAGATGCTAGATTATTCGGAATGGATGCGCTGCATTGATGACCAGATTAGAACACTCAACAACTGCCAGTTTGCTAAAACTAATACTAGCAATTTCGCGCAAACGTCGAATATTTTGCCTAGTGGTCAACCATTTTATGTACGAGGATTTAAAAGGTAGCCAGAGAAAATGGAGAACAATGTCTTCTCTAATACGGATAGGATTTGAATATGTGATTAATTAGTAGGGCAAATAGAAGCAATAGTTAAGGAAAGTTTCTGAAAGTATTCAGAATCATCGCATTCGTGCCATATTTGTGTAGTACTCCAACCAAATGACAGAACGGACCGCGCAATCTGAAATTTGCGAATTAAGAGCTCGTACACTGGACGCAAGCAGTTAACCACAGGTTGTTGGCAGAAGGTGCAAGTAGGTAAAACGTTATGCGGCAGACAAACTAAGCATTTAGCAGTCAACCTAGTCCCCACTTTTAACCATTCTGTAGAATTAAACCCTAACCTTAACTCTAAACCTAACCAAAGCCCTGGCCTCGGAAACTTTAAGAAGTCCAACGAAAATCATATCCTAAATTTAGTGTATCCATTTACATAAATTAAGTAGGCACGATATCCTAATGCAAATATAGGCTGCATATCTAACTGCCACCTTATTTTCTTGAAACGAATCTCTCCTTCATGTTCGAAACAAACGCCAATGATGCTAGACGTGGTCAGCAGGAATTCAAACGCCCACATCTTTTAAGTTCTTGCAAAGCGGTAGGCAACTTTCTCAAGGTCTGCGACAGTCTTGCAACGTAGCCGATAAAACATGCGAAATCTTACATTTAAAAGGTTTTAAACTCAAATAATATTGCATCATACGACACAAAACATTTGCAACCAAATAGCTTCAGTTGCTAGGTATTATTATCTTCTTGATCTGGTGCCAGGCGAATAGACGTTACTGATCATTATATTTTCATGACGTCACGGGGTTACGAATTTTAGGCTTTGCAGAAAATATGCGTGTTTTGTTAATCGTTTCTGGCTTACTTTCTTCAAACTTCAAGCTGCATCTATATACCTAGAACACTACTAATTTATATGGAGCTATCCTTTATGAGCTTATCTAAGTGTGATTCCGCCTTTATGTGGTGAATAACTTGCAGGACTTATTTTGTTTTTGAATGATCCCTGAGAAGCCAACAGCACAGTTCACCCCGGTTAAAGTGGACCAAGTGTCTGGAGACTCGTTGCTCAACGGCTTGCGTGTTAGACTTCTGATCAATAGGTTAGGGGTTCGAGCTTCAGGTGCCTTAGCGCCTGAATTTGGGAATGACTGGCTGATGACGGCTACTGAGCCAAAAATGACCATTCCAGTCTACCTTGTCTTTGCTGACAGTGTTTTCTGGCTGCTGGCGGAGCTCGAGAATGAGCCCCAAGGCAGGATGGAACAAGTTAATTTTATTAACGATCGGTGATCGATCATTAACGAACATTTTATTTCTCACTGATGCATCATCTGGCTTCACTGTTCCATGATTGCTTGGCCTAAGTTAAACTGAAGCCCCTCCCAGCCTTGTACTTAAGTGACATTGGATTTCACTAAGAAACAATTCAGGTCGAGGTATTTCAGTCTACCACACCATTAGCGTTGATAAAAATTTGTTCACAGGCTTGGGTTTTAGAGACATGGTAGGCGTTTACGGCTAGGTTTAGGGGTTACCGTTGAGATTAGCCTTTAGAAAGAGGTTTGTGGTTAGACATTACGCGTTAGGTCCTCATGCAACGCTTTATTATTCGCGCCAACTCCTTGTTTATTTTTCGTCATTTCGTGGAATCTGTGGGCTTTTGGTATATGTCCACTGCCATCGGTATTCATTTGTCAGCTGTTTAAAACTTATAAGTTGCAGCGTTTTAACCTGCATTGTAGCATTTGTAAACTTTTGTACGTTTTATTGAAAAAAGTTGATGCTTTAATTAATTATTTTGCAATTTCTTCCCAAAAAATATATCCTTCCTTATTTATACCTAAAAAACTCTATAACAACCAATAAATTCCTTGCCACTTAGTGGCGGGTAGATGCTTGATCATCATCCTAGCCTGGAACATACATGTCACAACCAAAAGAGCCGTATGTAACAAAAGACACATATTTTCAATTTTTATGCATATTATCATGTACAATAATAAAAAATATGCCCGTATTTTTGATACTGAACAACAGCATAGTCATAATCTTGAACCTAGGCCTTGATAATAACGTGAATGTGACTCCCTTCTAAACTCAAATTGTGTCAAGCAAAGTAAAACTTATATAGATTTCATTGAAAGGCTAAATCTAAACTTAATCCGTGCATGACTGCTTGTGGGGAATGTAATTAGATCTTACGAGGCAAGGAAAGCATATAAAGACATTCAAATATGAAAATAAATGGAACTGTTTGAACGAACTATTGCCTTTACTCTCAATGTTTTCTGCGTTCCAGCCTGATCCGTTGACATGGCAGATCAAGACTGGGCAATAATGCCTTGACATAAAACAAGCTTGGTTGAATGTCGTTCAACCATTTCAAGGGTTCTGCGGTCTTTGATAGCCCACGGTTTCTAGGCTTGCATAGAAAATTGTAATTGATTTTGCAGGAACATCCCGACGACTTTACCCGTGCACACTTTCATCGAACTTTGCAAAGGCACGTTTGATTAGGCACAAGCTGGAAATTGCGCATTTAACTACTTTTTAGCAATGGAATGGTGGCGTCAGTGAGGGCGTAATCCACATCCTAGATCTTTTTGAACGTCTGCCTCTGGTAACGGTGTGTGGTTTAATTGCGCGGTGTTGGTTCTGCTGACTCGCAAAATGTTGCAGTTGGAAGCATTGAATTGGGGGGCTGAGTTTCCACCATTGCTGGAGTTCACGCAGGCTTGCCTGTAGATTTGCTTCATCAGCTTCATCGTGGATGAACTTCCAAAGCTTTATGCCGTTAGCAAACATGGAAATGTCACACTCCAACCCACTTGTGCAGTCATGAATATTTATAAGGAAGAGGATAGGGCCAAGACCGGAGCCCGCCACCGCCAACTGCTGATTTTCATGACGGACAATCTGAAATCGACCAATCAAAAAGATTTAGGTCCACTTCAACAGCTTTCTTCTCAAACCTATGGGAGTGTGTTTGGATACGAAAGCCTGGTGGAACACACCATTCACCAAAACATTTCCTGGAGGTCCCTTATTTAGTGAGTTTGCTTAACTGACCGTGAATCTTATCGGCACTCGTCTTGAACGCAGTTAGGTGGTGGGGCGGATTATTGGTTGTGTTATTTCATTATTTTATTTTTTTTATTCGCGACAGTGCATTAGCTGTCCCTTGGATTAATGCCCTTTGGGATTCTTCAAGTAGCCACACGCACGCATACTATGCGTCACTTTTGTTTTTAGGTCTACTTTCTTTATGGATTGCTAAATTTGCACTGTGTATTGCCTATTGCCATGTTGCTTGACGGTCGGTTTTTATGAATGTGTTTTATTAGTATTTTTAATTGTACCTTTGAGTCAGAAGTATTTCTGTCACCATCAACCTTGAGTTGCACGGCTTCGTTCATCACCACGTAACTTTTTCGAATGAGGTGCCGAAAAGTTCTTGTGGAAATGGCCAGGACTGAAGTGTCTGACAGCAGGTAACGAAGGCCTAATCGTTTTTTTCTTTTACCGTGAACATTTTGAAATCAGGGTATCCTGTGAACTTGCTCCACCTCTTCGTCACTTGTCTGCATATCATCGAGACTCAGGGAAAAATCTAGGATCAGTTCCAATCATCACCCAACCACATGATGTGTGCCGTGCGATGTGTTCATCAACTCAGATCCTTTTACTTATAAAAAAGTAATTAGAACACTCACTATTTTAGTGCGAGGTGGAACGTTCACTGCACTAGTCCTCAACATTTAGCTAGACACTTCCTAATGATTAGTCCTGTTGTAGCCCGTGAGTGTTTACAACGGTTAATTGAGTTATCTGGCCCAATACGATACATAAGGCACCTATGCTACCCACCGATCTCTCTTCCCTTTCACACTCCTAGCGAAATGAGTAAAACGGTAAATTTTTAATGTAACTTAACTATGTTTGTTATGGCAGCTCCACAACTCCGAAACGGGCGAGACCACTGTACACATTAAGACACCAGCGCATAAGAAGCGTTTGTTGTAGTGGCGGCCTTTTATGGGGCAATGAAGTCGGCCTTTTTTAATCTGAAGGTAATTGCATTTTGAACTCATAGAAGTACGACAACTAACTGAATATGTTAATTGCTCGGGGCAAAAATTTTATTTGTGCAGTCAGTGCACGGCCCATCTTAGTTTTGCTACCTCAAAGTTCCCTATCGGTTCATTGAAGGCGTTGCTGTTTAGCCCCTGTGCATAGGCGTGGCGTGTCCATCTTTGTGACTTTTATTTTGACTGACAAATACGCTTTTGCCATTTGTGGGAAAAGCTGAAGCATGATTGCAGCAAGCGATCGAAGGGAAGTTGTCACGACGTCTACTGTTAAGCTATTTGAACACTGCTCATATTAGAAGTCGTGCCGGCTTGCGTAAGTCGCCTAGTCACCGATATAAAGATATGCTCGAATGTCGTTACGTAACTGTATCAAAACATGTGGGGTGAGCAACCCCAAAGTTCGACCATCGATTTCGACGATGTCCACCGTATGCTCCACACCATGTGGGGTAGGGACCATGACTTGCGCGTGAATTAGTTTTAAGTGATAGTAGCCTTGCGCTGCAGCTACCGCACTCTCTCCTCCTCCCCACCTGAGCCTGGTGTCAAGACAGAGTCAAGAAGACCGGAGATGGGAGAGGGCGCAGGTGTGTGGCGTGGCCGGAGCCGCCCCTGGGTGTACCACCACACCAGACTCGGATCCCACCGAGTGGGAGTGCCATAAATTCCACATTAAGTAGGAGTCATTGCAGCTTTACTCTCAGTCCGCTAGTCAGCCACTCCAAACAAAATACACATTGCGCTGACCACGCGGTTCAAGTTATCCCATCAGTTGGCAACCTTCCAAGCCACGGCTTTTAGCGCACCATGATAGTTTTAAGCGCGTCATATTGTTTATAGTTAGGAAAATGGGCTGAGCTATTGACCTCACTCTCTCCCCTACCCCCACAATCAGACCACCATCCAAGCCAGTCAGTTGTCTGATGTGGGAGTGGGTGCATTGGTTGACGGGTCGGCGTACCCGTCTTCGCGCGCCACAGCACGATCTGGCCCCCATAACGCACACACTAGGACTCACTTAATCAGGGGATATGGAGGAGCCATGGCCGTCTGACTCCCAGTTCACTGGTCAGCCACTCCACACACAGAGCACAGATACTGGGCCGACGTCGTAGTCTGATGTAAGCGTCAGATTGGCAGCCTTCCAAGCCACGGTTTCTAGGACACCGTGATTTTATCAGGTACATTATGATGATTGTGAGGTTGTTGTCTATGTATTTGTGTTTGATAGTGTGCTCTGATGTGACTTAGCCTCCGGTGGTTTACCGCAGGTTGTCGTGGAGGCGCATGTTTCCTTATAGGCCCATGCGGTGTGTAAATGTGCGGGAGCAGTGAGGTGGTGGAAGCAGGTGTGGCGACTCTATGTCGGAGCCCCAGGCACTGGTTTCACCAGCCTCCGTGCGATGGATTCGCAGGTGACTGACCAGGCCGATGCGTGAGTTGAAGTTTCCGGCACAGTGTGGGCAGGAGAAATCGGTAGAGGCTGGGGGGTATCATTCATGGTAGTTGGGGTGGCAGTAAGAATGACAGAAGCGGAGGGTGTGCATGATGTATCGGTGTTCAGTTCAGTATAGTTCAGTATATTTAAAGGTAATAGGCATTGCCTTTGAAGACCCTATTAATAAAAAAAATATTTAACTGCAAAATTGCAGTCAAAATACACGTCATTGCAAAGTAGTCAATAACATATTCAAGTAGAAGGAAATTGTTTTTAACAGTCAAGTCTGGGCGCAGTTTCGATGATTACCTATGTCAAATACAAAATATCACCGTTATCTGTATGTTTATGCAAAGCTTTTTTATGATGTAGCAGTTCCTTCCTGTAAGAAGGAACGATAATTTTCAAGCGAATAGAAATACAGTTTATGCTCGAGTGTGGCAGTCGTGTCCGCCCGTATGACTTCCTCTGGCAGTTCGATCCAGGCACTGTAAAATCGCTGTGAAAACGAAGGGCGACGAACATCCAGGTTGGATAAGGCTCATCGAAGATATTGCAGTTGAAATAATTATGTTACTATAGAGTAGTAAGTAACACATCTGCATAGAAAAACTGTTTTTACATGTATATGCACAACATTGATATGATGTTGCAGAGCCTTCCTGTAGAATGTACGGTAGTAGTTAAGCGAATATAAATCAAGTTTATGTTTGTATGTATCTGTTGTGTCCGCCAGTAAGACGTCGTCTTTGATTCCGTCCCAGGTAGCAATAATTTGCTATGAAAACGAATGGCGACGAACATACACGTGGGATAAAGCACATCGAAGATATTCCATTTAAAATAAATATGTTACTATAAAGTTGTACAGTCATCCTGAAGGATCGAATATTACCTATAACCCCGTTATCTGAAGGTATGTGCGAAGCTTTGGTGTGATGTAGCAGTGCCTTCCTGGAAGAATGAACGGTATTTTTCAAGCAAATAAAAATCCAATTTATGTTTGAATGTGTCTGTCGTGTCCGCCCGTATGATGTCCTCTGGGAGTCCGTTCCAGGCACCGACAACTCGCTGCGAAAAGTAATGGCGACGAACATCGAGGTGGGATAAGGTTCCTTGAAGTTTCAGAGAATTCCCACGCAGGTTATTTGTTGTGGCAAATGAAAAAAAGTCTTCGAAGTGTAGAGCACAGTCCTGATTCCTTACAAGCCGGTATGTCTGTATGAGATCACCTCGAATCTGCCTGTACTCAAGAGGGAAAAGTTTAAGAGCGTCAAGTCTGCATTTGTATGATAAAGAATTTAGACCCTTCACGACTTTTGTTGCCCTCCTTTGAACCCTTTCCAGCAGTTTTTAATCTTTTTTTAGCCACGGTTGCCACGCCTGAACTCCATATTCCAAGTGTGAACGAATAAATGCCCCATATACTTTTCCAACTATGTACTTATCGATGTCTACGAAAGTTCTTTTAATGGCAAACAGGAAATTTGACGCTTTTTTTGGCCGCCGTTACACATTGAGCGGAGGGCTTGAGGGAAGACAATATGGTGATTCCCAAGTCCTTTTGTTCGGATACATTTGACAGGCACCTTCCGTCAAGGACGTAATGATGGGAGTCGCCCATCGTTATTGCTTTCTTTGTTTTGAGCCGCAGTGTGACACATTTTTCAAAGTTGAACTTCATCTGCCATTTATCGGACCATTCAGATAGGTGGTTGAGTCCTTCTTGTAAAGTCTGTTCATCAGTACTGCATCGGATTGGTTGCCATATCTTGATGTCGTCTGCAAACATGACTTCCGTGCTGTTCAATTCATTCATACAATCTTTGACATAGATTAAGAAAATTAATGGTCCAAGGACGGAGCCCTGAGGTACACCACTCAAGACCGGCACGGAAATTGATTTCTCATTACCAATGCACACGGACTGTGATCGACCTATCAAGAAGTTTTCTATCCAATTGAGTAAATTCCCCCTTATTCCGGATTCTCGGACTTTGTAGAGTAACCTGCGGTGAGGAACACTATCAAAGGCTTTTTTGAAGTCGATGTAGACTACATCGATGCTGGTGTCCTCATCTAATGACCTGGACCACTGTTCCATTGAAAAGAGCATAGTAGTCAAACAGGAGTGATTTCATCGAAATCCATGTTGGGCATACTCAAGGAAGTTTTTTCCTTCGAGAAAATTCATGCTGGTTTTTTTTATGATCCTTTCCATCACTTTGCAACAAATGCATGTTAGGCTCAGCGGTCGATAGTTTTTAGCGCTGGTTCTGGATCCACCCTTGTGAATAGGGTATATATATGCTGATTTCCAATCAGAGGGCAGGATGCCTCGGTCGAAGGACGACTGGAAAATGCACGATAGTGGTTAAGAGAGTTCGCTAGCAAGCTCCTCCAGTACTTTTGCTGGTATTTGATCAGAACCTGGAGACTTGGTGTCATTTAGTGCGAGAAGCTCCTTCTTCACATCTTCTTCTGTGAATTTGAGGTCCTCAATGACTGTGTCGTTACTACTTGTATGGAAGTCTGTTTGGTTAAAATCTGCTTCAACTGTAAAGACAGATGCGAAAAATCGACTAAGGTGTTCTGCCTTATCTTGATTTTCATCAATATCTTCATTGTTGTCACCTTTCAACACTGCCACCATCTCCTTCTTCTTCAACCGACTATTGATGTAGCTAAAAAGTACTTTTGGCTTATCGATGGCCCTTTCTATAATTTTAGCCTCATACTCCTTCCGTGATCTGCGGATAATTAACCTTATTTCATTTCGCTTTCGGCGAAATTCTTCGTAATGCATAGGTTGATTTGTTGCTACATACCTTCGACAGAGTTTATTCTTTCGGTTCAGTTGTCTTTTCAAATCTCGCGTTAACCAAACAGGGCGGTTTGCCTTTTGTACTTTTTTTATTGGACAGTTACGGTGCATAGCGTCGTTGATAACGACCCTGAGAGTGTTCCAATCTACGTCCGGATTACCGGTTAGAATATTTTGCCAATTTATTGCAGATAAGTCATCCCTCATCGCAGAGAAATTTGCGCGCCAGTAATTTAACCGAACATCACGAGTCTCTGTTTGCTTGGTGTGCAAACAATGTTCCCACAGCAGCATGACATGGTCACTTTTACCAAGCGGCGAGAGTGACCTTATTTCGTCCACATCAATTGGGTCCTTTGTTAGAACGAGATCTAGGCTATTTGTCATTTGAGCCTCCTTAACTCGCGTTAGAAAACTAACATTCTGGACAAGAAAGAGAAGTGAATGTGCGGTCGCATTGAGGACAGTTTAGGAGAGAGTCCCCATCGCTGTTGGTGGTGGTGGTGGTGGTGGTAGTGAATGCGAACGTGGGGGTGGTTGCGGTAGTGGGAGTAACAGGTGATGAGTATTTGGATGTGGTCTCTATGATGGTGGGAGTAATGGAATTGATGCCGGGATTGAGGGTGGGGGAGTCTGAAGAAGGGTTGGTAGAATTTGACGTAGAAGTTGGAATTGTCTGATTGTTGGTGCATTGCGTCCGAAGATGTCCAACTAGGCTGATTCGTGCACGGAAGATGCGTTGAGAGCGTGGGCACGTTGGCAGGGCCTGGGCAACGACGATGTTATTCCGGGGCTCTGGTGACTTTCCTTTCGCTATTTTGACCTTGGTGGCGGTGATCCCGTTGGCCTCATAGATTAATGAACCAGTCTTCATGGATCTGTTCCATGCCAGTATAAGCTGGGCAAGGTCCTCCCAGGTCCCCGGGTTTATTAGCAGTTGCTTCAGCGATTTTTTCAAAGTGTCCTTGTAGCGTCATTATTTACCTCCCTGTCGGCGAGCACCCGTAGAAAAGTCGTTTAGGTAGTCGCTCGTCGTCCATTCTTTCCAGGTGGCCGCTCCATCGCAGTTGCACTTGCCTCAGCATGGCTTGGATGCTAAGGGTTCCGGTCCGCTCCAAGACTTCTGTGTCCGGGATCCTGTCTTACCATCTCAGCTTCAGTATTCTGCGGAGGCAGCTGAGATGAAATTGATTCAGATTCCTGGCTTGGTTCGAGTAGACGGTCCCGGTTTCCGCTCCGTAAAGGAGTGTCGTCAAGACGATGGCCTTGGACATCTTCAGTTCGGTGTTCAGGTGAATACCGTTGCAATTCCACACGGAGGCCTGCAGCCAGCCGAAGGCCTGACTAGCTTTGGAGATCCGTTGGGCAACCTCGTTATCGATTCTCGTGTTGCGCGACATCGTGCTTCCTAGATAAGCGAAGGTTTCCACGTTTTTTGAGTTGAGCACCGTTGACATTGATTCGAGGAGTATTGTATTCCTCCCTAGATGGCGGCTGGTGCATGACAACCGCTTTGGCTGTACTGATTGTTAATCCAAAATCCGCGAAGATGTCCATACACCTTTATATGTACTCCTCCGTCACAGTGTTAAGGGCGCAGTCATCCGCGAAAAGTAAGTCATGGACTGTAGCCGTAGACACGCGCGTTGAAGCCTGCATACGCCGACTGTTGAGAAGATGCCCGTCAGTTCCGTAGGCGATGCGGATCCCAGGCTGCTCCTCACGGTAGGCATCCATCATCATACCCGAGAACATGAGACTGAACAGGGTCGGAGCCAATACGCATACCTGCTTCACTCCGTTGGTCACTTCAAATGCTTCGGATACTGTCCCATTGTCATTGACGCGCGCCATCATCCCGTCATGAAGCTTACGCACCATGCGTGTGAACCGCGCACGACAGCCAAATTTCTGCATGACTTTCCACAGTCCATCGCGATTCACCGTGTCAAAGGCTTTCGTCGGATCCACGAAGGTAGTGTATAGGTGTGATTGCATCTCCTGGCACTTCTCTTGCAGCTGGCGTGCGGCAAAGGTCATGTCGGTTGTTCTGCAGTGTAGGCGGAAGCCACATTGGCTTTCCGGGAGCAGGCCCTGATCTAGGTGACCGTTAAAACGATTGAGAAGGATACGGGCGAAGATCTTCCCGATGATGTTGAGCAACGAGATGCCTCTGGGATTATCACAGAGTTGCCGGTTCCCCTTCTGTTTGTAGAGATGGACGATGGTCGCGTCTTTGAAATCCTGAGGAACTTATCCTTGGCGCCACATCTCCTGGAAGAGTGTTGTGAGTTCTGCCATCAACCGGTGCCCACATTGCTTGTAGATTTCCGATGGGATTGCGTCGGATCTCGGTGCTTTACCGATAGAAATCTGCAGCACGGCCAAGATGGTTTGTGGTAGGGAAGGCGGCAGATCCAGGTCATTGATCGCGTCCATTTGAGGGAGCCAGCCAATAGCAGCATCGGAGACGGCTGATGATGCTCGGCCCAGCGCTTCAGAATTTGCAACAACGCTTCAGTCGTAGAATATTTGCCACCTTCAGGTACGAAAAAGGTCACCACAGAGAGAATACTCTCTACATGGAAAATGGAGGTGCTTTCAAGATATCCGACATTATAATACTGGACAATTCTGCAACGCAATGTGCTCACGTGTTTTGCATGATTGACGTCAGGAAAAACGGCAAGATACGCCTTTCTGGGTGGTTAGGGCTTTTACTGCTCTATCTAATGAAAAAGTTTCAATTAAGCAACGGAAGGGTTTCCCTGGATTTCACTCTGTCTTTTCAATCAGGTTAAATATGAACCTCATATCAATGCGTCCTTATCAGTAACGCCATACTTTCCAAGGGCAGGTAGCAGTTGGGCATAACGAAGGCCACTGTCGTTGTTCGGCTAGTGTGCATGTCTTGTGTTGACACTAGTTTTGTCTCTCTAGAAACTCTATAGAGATCTGAATGGAAGTTTCACTTTTCCAGACCTGCTGCACACGCCTCGGTACGTGACGGTTTTTCTGATCTGAAGAAAGTTTCTCAGACGGTCACTTACGCGTCATTTAGAGTACTCCATTTTATGTTGTCATTCATCTTCCAGTCAAACTACGTCCCATTTAATTGAACGCTTATGATTAATAAAGGCTACGAGCTTAAATGGTATTAGTTAAAAATCCCATTTAGATGCAAGTTTGAGTAATATGCATGGATTAATGCTAGAAAAACTAGTAAATTATGCAGTTTCAATGAAGTCTAGTTGATTTGCGACAAAACAACTTTTGTCATAATCCTTATTTCATATTGTGCTCTCATTAATAAAAATCCCTCTCCTCGTCACAATCAAGGCACAATTTTATCGAAGCGGTGCAGCTCCTATTGGAGTGGTTAAGTGAAAGTACGATTACTCTGCGATAATGCGTTCAGAGCAGGGCAGCACTTACAATGATTTTCAACACTGCAGGGTTAAGCGACGTCTGGCTCTTCATGGCAACAGTCAACAAGGGTGGATTCTTACAGTGTTCCTGCAATTTAACTTTCCCTATTGTTACGCTGCACTGTAAAAGAACGGTGAGTCCTTAAGGCACGATGTTGTCTATTAGAGAACAACAATAATATTTTCTGATTATTTTGACTTTTTTCCATTTCTTTGCAGCTAAAAGATCGCCCATAGAAACAATAACGCTTTAGCAGGCTTCAGTCGTAGAATATTTGCCATACAAATAACTAAAATTGACTTTGTCCACCTTCAGAACGTAGGTACGAAAAAGGTCACCACAGAGAGAATACTCTCTACATGGAAAATGGAGGTGCTTTCAAGATATCAGACATTATAATACTGGACAATTCTGCAACGCAATGTGCTCACGTGTTTTGCATGATGGGCGTCAGGAAAAACGGCAAGATACGCCTTTCTGGGCAGCCTTTACTACCAGTAAAATGCAGGCTGTTTTTATACGGAGAAGACGTTTACCACATTTTGTGTGTGTGCCCACCTATCAGTGTCGAAGTGTGTCCCCCAAACGGGCCACGTGGTAGATGCGTTATACCAACATGGGGGCCACATTAGGGCACGGCAGGCGTTATTCGGGTTGCGCTCCCATAATAAATGCCGAAGATGGAGGTGTGGTGGCACACCTAGGAGCGGCTAGGACTTAAGGGACCCAGCCGCGCCAGCCACGTCCTCTCCCGCCTCCGGCATTCTTGTCTCTGTGTTGACACCGGGCTCAGGTGGGGGAGGAGGAGAGATTGCGGTAGCTGCAGCGCAAGGCTACAATCACTCAAAACTAATTCACGCGCAAGTCACCGTCCCTGCTCCACCCTTCCATGGAGCATACGATGGACATCGTCGGACTTCGACGGTCAAACTATCGTGTCGAAGTAATTAAGCATTAGGCGTTGGTTCACATTGAGGTTGGAAAAGAGTTATTGTTAAGTTCCACTGAAAGTAGCCTTCATGTAAGAAGGCGGAGTTGCTCCATATGCCATCAATGCCCCGTAGATCCCGTTAGCCAGAAGCCTTGAAAGAAAATCGACTAAACGTCATCTTTGCTCCGTTTTATTTACTCAGTTTCAGAAAAGGGAGGATAGCAGGTACTGTCTGACACCGCATCAGAGGTTTTCTCATCTCCTAGCTGACCAGTGTCGACAACATGCACATTAGACATGGAAGGAAATCCTTTTACCTGTCTTGCATCTTTCAAGAAACCACAACCAAGTTGTGAAGTCGATGATAAATATTGCACCTTCGGTGATACACCGTTATCGAGCTTATGTCAGTTAAAAAAGTTGTGTCATACTTCTTAATAGAAAAAGCTTTTATTATTTAAATTATAAAAACCACCTCTCCGTGTGAGATACCTAGTGTCGGTTCACTGCATCTCCTTAACAGAAATGCCGACAACCAGAAACATTCAGCTTAAACTATTTCTACGTGCTAAAGGTGTCAATAGAGTATTAACCTCTTAGCCTGACTGATTTAACATTTTCTTTCAAAGATCAGAGTGAGTAGATCAAACATAATTGTTAAACGTCGGGATGAAGTTGAAGCCTCCGTCTAGTTGCCCCTTTTGACAAATATGATGGCTGAAACGCGAATGGTGGACACATTGTGACGAGCCGATAGGATATTCACTGGCGCTCAATGAAGACAACAAGACTGTTGTTTAGACCGCCTATGTTCAGCTATTAAATTAAACATAACACGTTATTTAAAATTACCATAACCTTAGATCAAACATCTGCCCAAGGTTTAAGCTTACATTGACATACGTCTATCAACGGGCTTAACCCGACTATCTGAGCTGAAGTTTTTCAACCGCTCAGTCTTTTCTGCAAGTAGGTTTCGCAAGCACCAACTTAAACAGTCCAACTCTGAACTATTTTGTGTCTGTCTGAACATATGCCTCTGAGGTCGTCTTTTCCGGTGAACAATGACTTGCAGATACGTAAAGTGACCCATAGAGAAAATTTGTCTGAGAAAAATCCTTAAACTGTATCTGTGATCACAATACCTCAGGTAAAAGTGGGGTCGGTTGTTTGGGGTAAATAGACTATCACAAAATATTCCATATTTTTCACCAACATTTATACACACCACACAATAGTTACCCCAGTCTTAACAACATCATTTTCTCCCATGCCTGAATCGGACTGTAGTGAGCCATTCTGGAAGATGAAACTTATATGGTTCACAAACTAATGCTGTGTGAAGGAACACGGGTTCTGAACGGGAGAAGTATGCCCCCAGTACTACAGGTGGAATTGCGCTACAAGTAAATGGGGTATATAAAGGGTTAGTGTTAACCAGAAAATTATCGCTCGGGGGGTGTACAAGGGGGTACTTAGTGCCATGTCGAACTGATTTCCTTACATCACTTCCACGTGCTGGTCAATGAAAATGTGTAAATAAGATTGCACCATATACAGTTTAGGATCTTCAAATAGTACCCTCATCTAGTCAAACTTTTCCGCATTTCTAAAATATTAATCAATATAAAATCATCACAGTCATGCTTCTCCCTTATCAAAAACGTATTTAAGCATCTTTGTTAATATTTTCTATCGTTACTTAGCGTTAACCTACATTCATAATCGATATATGCCGAAATGACTTTGACTAATTTGTTCTAGCAAAGTAACCGACCCGTACCAAAGCGTTTGGATTTGGCAGAAAAAAGGTAAATTCAGTAGCAAAAGCAATAACAGGCTCATAACTGCGTTGATTGGTCCGATGATGGTTGGGCATTTTGTACGGTCAAAGCAACAGGCCTCCAAAAATGCCTACAACTGAGTTACTTAGTCATGCCTGTTTCTCTTCAATTGGCACGAACTTCGCATGTTTTGTACTTTTGTCAGCATCAAGTCTTACTAACTTCTGATACACTGATTATGCTTCGAGGTCTAGCCTATTTTATCGTGCGTTCTTACATTTATAATGTAGACGTGCCTTATTTGACTCACGATATAAATTTATCCTTAAAAAACTGGTTTTCTACGTCTTATCACAT
Organism: Schistocephalus solidus; assembly: GCA_017591395.1. NCBI lineage: Eukaryota > Metazoa > Platyhelminthes > Cestoda > Diphyllobothriidea > Diphyllobothriidae > Schistocephalus > Schistocephalus solidus. The sequence goes on along the minus strand of WEDG01000325.1, from coordinate 11,686 downwards.
GTCAGTAATTTAACCTTAAATAATTTTCTCAACTGCCGATATGCATTTTATGCATAAACACGCTCATGCTTCAGCGTACTGCATTCCGTTTAATTTTTTGAATTTGTTATTGTTTGATTCGATGTATAACAGAATTTTTCAAATGCCAATGTCTCTCACATAACGTTCTCTGCTAATATGATGTCTATGGTTCTTTAAAAGCAGTATAGAAATGTTAAATCCCACAGTTATTTGCAGCAGTAAAATTATAACTATTATTTTGCCGGTTGTAATGTGGAAATTAGTATTTAAGTTTAATCGTTATAAAAAGTGAACCTAAAAGGCTATTAACTGCACGATAATCACCATTAATAGATCAACAGTAATATGGCACGACTTGGATGGAGTTTACGTTCCACGATAATAAAATTGCTTTTTCTGTATATTTTGTTAATGTTCATATTAACCAACGATATGCGTTTTCGTAAATTTCAACAAAGTATACAACATAATCAACTAACAAATTCAGGCTGAAATTAACAAAAACCAGCTTTTTCTTCCCGCCTAAAAGTTTTTGCACCGTCCCCATGGTTTCTAGCAGGGAAGGTGTGAAATTCATTTCGTTTGTTTCCACATGGAGGTAACGGCCGATGACAGCGTCAGGCAACGTCAATGAGCAATACATATTTTGTCATTTTTTCGTCAGAAATTTTGTTCCATCGGAGCTAAATAGCAGCACAGTTCCTTTGATGAAGATAAACTTTTCATTTCGATGCAGGTCGCGCACATTTGAATCCTCGGCCTTGAAGGACAGTCATGAGTCCTGCATTTTCCGTGGTTGTTACTTCACACGGCTGCGGCTTCTGACGAAAGCCGCTTCCTTGATGTCAGTCCGGTGGTCCATGTATGTTTCAGATCTCCACGTCGTTTTCATCAAACCAATACTAGAGTTGAATATGCGTGTGTCTGGGGACGTTGAAGAGTTGCGTGGTGCATGGCCGTAGGCAGCTTACACCTCCAAGGGGGCATTGTCTCCTGGAGCCTGCAGGACCTCCAATTCTTGAGCCAATTTAATTTACTGGAATTAAAACAACATAATGAATAACTCAAAAGAAATGTCTTTACCTTACCTGGTGGTCGCTTTCTTTGCTGTCTTTTGTGAGGTAACAGTCGACGCCTCATCTTGGAGATGGCAAGGCCCTGAGCAGTCAAGCCATTCGCATCGCAGATCGCCTTGGCCACCGGCACGTCGTGTAGATTTCTCCTCCCGACTAAAACGCAGAAGCCAACCCCTCGACCGGAAGATTGCATCCACCTAGAACCCTCTCCTGTGGGAATGCGAAAAAAAGTTAGTAATTTGCAAGAGGAAGATTTCCGCGTAGGTTCAACAAGGAAAATTGCTGATCTCGTTGTAGCCTACGAGACCACCCATTCCCATGTAGTGGGATCTGTCCAGACACAGGCGTTAAAGTCCGTAAAGAATACCCAGATTATCCGTCTTCAAAATATTCAACCGTAGTTCATGCATGTCCTTGGATAAGGTGTTCGTCATTGGATGGAGACATATGCGCTGATGAGGGACGTTAAGTTTATTGCCGGTATAGAGGCGTATTGCTACCATGCAGTCATTGCTTCCTTGCAGCAGAGTTGACAGTCCTCCCACGATGCCGTCCCGGATTAAAAAAGCAATGCCAGCGTCTCTCGTTCTCCTTTGGGCTGCCACTCCAGAATAAGGTGCAGCTGGCCCCCACCTTCTCCAATTGATCATGTTCAGAGGATCTGGTTTCATTGAGAACAGCGTGTGAATCTTGTAGTGCACATTTTTTGAGAATCTAGCGTCCTTCTATGTTCCAGTCAATTGCTCCTCAAATTCTCTAAACGAGAACGAGCATTCAAGACTCCTAGCGTTAGCTCAATCATCGTAACAGCCTGTGGTGTATGGAAAGTTGAACAGATGACAACGGCAGTTTTTGTTTAAATTTTTAGACCGCGAGTGATGCAAGTAATAAACACAGTCTGTGTGCAGATGACGGGATACCAGCCTTTGTTAAAGGCACCCATTTTAAACCCATCCTTCGCTATGAGTTACGTGGTGTTGTCCTTACATGCTGTTCTGTATACATTACAGGCGGCTGTCGACTTCCACTATATGTCGCGGTCTTCTTTAGTGAAAGAGCAAACGGAAATTAGCCTGGGCCGCCTACGGGATGGGATGTCGCCTCCTGCGTATCAGTATGAAGGTGGGGTGGGGTAGAGGTGACTGTTAATTCAGGCATTACCATGGCTGGTGAAACACAGCACCGGTTACCTTCAGTTGGTTAAGGTCACTAGCTGAGGTGGTGAGCGAGGTGTGGCCGCTGAGCACAGCCTAGCTTCGGACAGCCACGATCACTTTTGGGTGTTTTTTCTATTTTTGGTGGCAGCATTCTGATTGGGCATATTGGTAACTTATCTTTTAAAACTCTTGGTTGGCTTTGTAGTCGGGGCTAAATGATAACATACAGTGCATTTCACGTACTAACTGCCATCACGCCAATATTATTTTCAGCAGAATCAATTGCTAACACTCTTTCTCACCTTATCGTTTATCTCAGAGTTAATAATTACACAGACGCTAAGGTCAATGTCAAATTAGTCCGATAAAACTAGATGCACAGACTCGAATAATCACAAGATATTTCAGAAATATTTGCATTGTGAAACTCTTTTCACCCCCTGAAGAAAACTAACTCGAATACAAAATTTCTACTTTTATGGTGTAATTTTTTCTATAAATTTTCAATGCAGTTACATATTCAAGCATATATAATTACAAATGTATTATTAATATTCTTTCTTGCGCTGATTTGCCATAAAGTCACCTCTTCAATAGCTTTTTCACAAAAATGAGGCTACAATTGGTTTTGAAAACTTTTTTATTATTAAATGTAATAAATTTATACAATAAGTATTCAAGTGGCATTTTATCTGGTTTGTTTATTAATTATCTTTTATAGTTGACATCATTTTAAACACCGTGTGAGCACAACATGTATTCTTTTGAGTGACTTGCAGTACTGTGAACTATTCTTTACAAAGAGCTTGTGGAATGAAAACCCTGAAAGAAACTTACATGAAAAATCGGGCTGAAAAGTAACCATATCCTGAATACCAACACACCCGAACCTCAACAACACACTACCTCATAGTTGGGATCTGTCCAATATCTCGCCTTGTATAATGCACCTACTCATGGCATCTGCTTCGTTCATTGGCCTGGGGGTGTTTTCAAAATATTCACTCACATAGAAACAGTTAACCGGTGACAAAACCAAAATAGTATTTTCCCATCTCAGTTCTTACAATCGATGGTGAACTGAATATATAACCAAAGCAAATCCATTCTAACTCTCTGATAGTATTTTAATAACAAACATGTTGAGAAGCTGATGCGGAAACCTATAAAAAAATATACCTGGGCATATTCTTTTGCAGGTAAACCCAATGAGATAATGCGTGTGCATAGGAAAAAGCAGTGGATTTCTACTGCGATTATTTTTGTTGTTACAGCTTCTTAATTAATCTAGAAAAAACGAATTCAAACATTGTAACACGTTGCTTTTAATTGCCAATTTTTTAACACGCACAGTAACCGCAAATAATGTGATTTTGCAGGAAAACTACAAGCGTTCCCGTTCAGATACGTTTTTGCTGAAAACAGAAGAACCCCACGCTCGGGGACCATTGAATGTCATTGAACAGACCGTCACATTTCTCTCATCATAGGAAACAGCAAACATCCTCACAGAAAGACGTTAGCTGGGAAATTGAACCCAATCTGGCAAATAATCTCATCGATTTTCCTGAGGGCACTTTTCTTCACCTACCAACTATATTTACGCAGCGGAGTCAGAAAACGCAGAACACAATGTCATTACAAAACCTCTAAACGATGATAGTGCTTTACAATAGGCAGATGTCCCGTAAACTGTGTGTTTCATCTGATTCGCCCTGTGGCATGGTGACGACATACTTGTTAAAGATATGAAGGAGGTAGAAAATAATTCTTTTCCAAATATTAGTGGCATGCAGAATTATGTCTGACTGATATGTTGAAGGCAGTAACAGCGATAAATTGGTGTGCATGCCGATTCCTCTGCCATACAAACAAAACGCCCAAATGGTTTTCGACACACCACAGACATTTTATTTGATCAACAGTGAGTTGTTTATCGGTTCCATCGCGTCTTTTATTTGGTGCATTCTGTCTGTTTGCGTTTATCTTGATCAAATCTCCTGCAACAGCCATAAACACTGGCAATATGACGCATAATGCTTTATATTTGAAAGCATGCTTACTAATGCTTGTTCGACCTCACAAAATTACGTCATTGGAGCATGTGTACCACAAGGGGGACTGTCACATATGCAATTTGAGTCGTTAAAGTTTTCTCATAGAGAACCTAGCCGACAATCTGCCTCAATAGCCCACTATGTCAGTCTCTGAGCGACAACGAAGTTGGAGTCAATAGTGCCGCTCAGCAGGAAATTTAAAACGCTGGTCTGCTCGTAGCTTACGAGAGCAGGTTATAAACGGAGACTGCAATGAACAGGAAGGTCAACGAAGGTTGTTTTAAATGCAGACAAAAAAGCGCGGATTCAGATTTAGGTAAATATTCGCATTTCCATCATCCTTATTTAGAGGCATAGAATTCTACCTAAACAAAATCATTTTTATGTTCCTGTTGGCCCCAGGGATGAAATTCCTATATTTATCATCTGTAAGAGAGTCGGTAAAGCAGTTTCCGTTGTGTAAAATCCTGCTTGATTTGACGTGTAAATGCCGCGTTTTCCTATCCCACTAGACGCAAACGTGTTCCATGCGGAATGTAAGACACCGATATTGTCAACTGGCGACCATAGGAATCCCTGGGTGGTTGAACTGAAATGTGCCAGTTGCTCTCTCCTGTAACACTCCATACTCAGTGGTCACTCAAGCTTGTTTGTTGTCTTCTCCCGTATGCATCGCTTTCAGCGTGATGGCGTAGACCAGCTCCAGACATTAACGCAACTGCAGCACATTGCCCGCGTCCAGAAAACTCTGCCGCTGTCCTTCACTGTAACCCAGAAATTTACGGGACACAAACGTCCACCGACCATTAACCTAATAGTAGTTATAAATCCACGGTTAACCATTCACTACGACCCACAACAAAAACCAAATCAAACCTAAAACATGCATCTCAGACGTTCATCCTTCGATCGGATCTGACATATTATTACCGAGGCGAGGAGAGAGGCATCGCTAACTTTACTAAAACATCTCGACTAACTGCACGTAGGTATGGTTTTAGAACGTACTCTCATAATGTACTCTCATATTACATATTACAGGCAGATTTTACCATGGCGCATGTCAATAGTAAGCTCAAACAGAAAACTTCTAATACACTGGTGCGTTTTTTGAGGCGTCATCCTAGTTTCGTAATTTTTGCTTCATTATCGGTTGGTTGGTTGTCTCACACATTTTATTTTGAAACGACTAAAGTTTTCTTGTCAAAATCCCGAAAATACGGTAGGGTGAGAGTCTACCCACCACAACACCGCTTACTTATTTTTAAATTTCTTATGCCATAAGCCAAAAACGAAACTTTCAACAACTCTCAAGAGAGCGTCTTGCTATACAGCGGATGAGTTCCAACTGCAGTCCAAGCAATCCATATTGCTTGAACTCACTAACTAACTAACTATCCAAAATGAAATTTATAAATGCATGATAATCTAGCAGTATAATTCCAAGATGCACGTAACATTGAAAACTGGACTGTCGCCTAAGCATAACTTGGCGTATTACTGCGTGTTAATTGATCTGCAAATCCGTCCTCTCCAGGTTCACTCTGGTAAGAGCATCTGTAGTTATTCCCTTTGAGTGCGGACACACATTTGCCCCATTTCCTTCCTCTCTTTCTCTTTTTAGGCTGAAGTGCAGTCAAAGTGCCGAAGTACAGAACAGGCACCTTTCTCCGGCTCTCCCGTGACCCCATGAAGCTGAGGTGATCCGAGTGATTTAAAAACCATTTGCCAGTTCTACAAAATTATCCTTTTTAGAAGATGCAACAGTTTCTGCCATGCGGACGCATTTCGTTGACATTCGAAAAACTAAACTTGATAAAAGGCTCAGTTGAGTGAGAATTTCAATTTATTGGTCCTCTTTGAGCGGGTTTTTCTTTTTTTCCTACTTTGCAAGAAGTAATTACACCTCTACCCCTTAGTAGTCGGTCTAAGGTGAAGCTGCAGTTTAGCCTATTGATAAGACATATGGCAGCTTTTAAATTCAAATTTTGATTGCGTTTCAGAAGTTGGATGGATACATATTTACAGCTAGATTTGCAGTTGAAATTGGTTTTACAGTTATACCTATGCCTAAGGGATAGGTTAGTATTTGCGGCCTGTGCAAAATGAATGTTGTGTTGCCTCATAAAACACAGAACGAATTTAAATACAAACCATGTTTATTTCCTATCCAAGTATTTGATTTGACATGTGTGCCTTAGTCCAGTAGTCAAATACGCTATTTTAGGAGCACTGATGAGACTACTAGGAAATTTGGGCAGTGTGTTTCAGAGCTTGCGCCAGTATACAGTGAGTGCCTTTTTTTGAATATTACAATTTCGTTTTCAATAAAGGGTTTCAACAGATTAACTTAATACATTTGACCAAATTGTGATAAACATAGCGGCCTCGTGGAATGCTTCAGTACTGCCTACGCGCTCACCATCACTCAGGTCTCCCGGTGGAGCCAGCTAGCTCGGGTATTTAGAGCGTTGGCTGGGATGAAGTGTTCCTTTGCAGTCGTGTATTTGAATGTCACCGAGGTCACCTAATGTTTCAAAATTAGATCAAATGATTTATGTCATCCCAAATTCTAACTAAAGCAGTAAGGTTAGAAAGTGTCATAGAATGATCGACTGAAAATAATTTCGGGTTATGCGAGATAGAAGGTGAGCTCCGAAGATACCAGCAGCCAATAAAAGCAAAAGAAAATTCATTGGGTATAATAACTGATGACTTTGATCCACTAATTTCTGAAAAAAATTGTGTAACATTTTCGCTTTTTTACGGTTTATTGGCAGAAACGTACAACAGCAGATAAACACGAACTTCAACAGCCTACGAACTAACGTCTTAGCTGGTTACACGCGGGACAAGACTTAAGTACGACGCACATTCTAATTTCCCTTGTTGAACCTACGCTGAACTCTTCCTCTTGCTAATTACTACCTTCTTTCGCATTCCCACAGGAAAGGGTTCTAGGTGGATGCAATCTTCCGGTCGAGGGGTTGGCTTCTGCGTTTTAGTCGGGAGGAGAAATCTACATGACGTGCCGCTGGCCAAGGCGATCTGCGATGCGAATGGCTTGACTGCTCAGGGCCTTGCCATATCCAAGATGAGGCGTCGACTGTTACCTCACAAAAGACAGCAAAGAAAGCGACCACCAGGTAAGGTAAAGACATTTATTTTGAGTTATCCATTATGTTGTTTTAATTCCAGTAAATTAAATTGGCTCCCGGGATTGGAGGACCTGCAGGCTCCAGGTGACAAACGCCCTTAGAGTTGTAAGCTGCCTACTGGCCATGCACCGCACAACTTTCAACGTCCCCAGACGCGCATATTCATTTCTAGTATTGGTTTGATGAAAACGACGTGGAGATCAGAAACATACTCGCCAAGAAGAATCGACTACACAAATCCTACATGGACCACCGGACTGACATCAAGGAAGCGGCTTTCGTCAGAAGCCGCAGCCGAGTGAAGTTACAACCACGGAAAATGCAGGAATCATGACTGTCCCTCAAGGCCAAGGATTCAAATGTACGCGACCTGCATCGAAATGAAAAGATTATCTTCAACAAAGGAACTGTGCTGCTATTTAGCTCCGATGGAACAAAATTTCTGACGAAAAAATGACAAAATATGTAGGGCTCATTGACGTTGCCCAACGCTGTCATCAACCGATACCTCCATGTGGAAACAAATGAAATGAATTTCACACCATTTCCTGCTAGAAACCATGGGGACGGTGCAACAACTTTCAGGCGGGAAGATTAAGCTGAATTTTGTTAATTTTAGCCTGAATTTGTTAGTTGATTACGTTGTATACTTTGTTGAAATTTACGAAAACGCATATCGTTGGTTAATATGAACAGTTACGAAATAAAACTAAAAAGCATTTTATAATCGTGGAACGTAAACTCCATCCAAGTCGTGCCATATTACTGTTGCTCATAAATGGTCGGCAGATCTATTAATGGTGATTATCGTGCAATTAATAGCCTTAATTTTCACATTACAGCCAGCAAAATAATAGTGATAATTTTACTGCTGCAAACAACTGTGGGATTTAACATTTCTATACTGCCCTTAAAGAACCATAGACATAATATTAGCAGAGAACGTTATGTGAGAGACATTGGCATTTGAAAAATTCTGTTATACATCGAATCAAACAATAACAAAAATTCAAAAAATTAAACGGAATGCGGTACGCTGAAGCATGAGCGTGTTTATGCATAAAATGCATATCGGCAGTTGAGAAAATTATTTAAGGCCAAATTACTGACATGTGATAAGACGTAGAAAACCAGTTTTTGAGGAGAAATTTATATAGTGAGCAAAATAAGGCACGTCTACATAATGAATGTAAGAACGCACGATAAAAATAGGCTAGACCTCGAAGCATAATCAGTGTGTCAGAATTTAGTAAGACTTGATGCTGACAAAAGTACAAAACATGCGAAGTTCGTGCCAATTGAAGAGAAACAGGCATGACTAAGTAACTCAGTTATAGGCATTTTTGGAGGCCTGTTGCTTTGACCGTACAAAATGCCCAACCATCGTCGGACCAATCAACGCAGTCATGAGCCTGTTATTGCTTTTGCTACTGAATTTACCTTTTTTCTGCCAAATCCAAACGCTTTGGTACGAGTCGGTTACTTTGCTAGAACAAATTAGTCAAAGTCATTTCGGCATATATCGATTATGAATGCAGGTTAACGCTAAGTAACGATATAAAATATTAACTAAGATGCTTAAATGCGTTTTTGATAAGGAAGAAGCATGACTGTGATGATTTTATATTGATTAATATTTAAGCAATGCGGAAAAGTCTGACTAGATGAGGGTACTAGTTGAAGATCCGAAACTGTATATGCTGCAATCTTCTTTATACATTTCCATTGACCAGCACGGGGAAGTGATGTAAGAAAATCAGTTCGACGTGGCACTAAGTACCCCCAAGTACCCCCCCGCCCACTGAGCGATAAATTTCTGGTTAACACTAACCCTTTATCTACCCCATTTATATTAAGCGCAATGCCACCTGTAGTACTGGGGGCTTACTGTTCCCGTTCAGAACCCGTGTTCCTTCACACAGCATTAGTTTGTGGACCATATAAGTTTCATCTTCCAGAATGGCTCACTACAGTCCGATTCAGGCATGGGAGAAAATGATGTTGTTAAGACTGGGGTAACTATTGTGTGGTGTGTATAAAAGTTGGTGAAAAATATGGAATATTTTGTGATAGTCTATTTACCCCAAACACCCGACCCCAATTTTACCTGAGGTATTGTGATCGCAGGGAGAGTTTAAGGTTTTTATCAGACAATTGTTTCTCTATGGGTCACTTTACGTATCTGCAAGTCATTGTCCACCGGTGAAGACGACCTCAGAGGCATATGTTCAGACAGACACAAAGTAGTTCAGAGTTGGACTGTTTAAGTTGGAGCTTGCGAAACCTACTTGCAGAAAAGACTGAGTGGTTGGAAAACCTCAGCTCAGATAGTCGGGTTGAGCCCGTTGATAGACGTATGTTAGTCTAAGTTTACACATTGAGCAGATGTTTGATCTAAGGTTATGGTCATTTTAAATAAATGGTTATTATTAATTTAATAGCTGAACACAGGCGGTCAAAACTACAGACTTGTTGTCTTCATTGAGCGCCCGTGAATTTCTATCACCTCGTCACAATGTGTCCACTATTCGCGTTTCAGCCATCATATTTGTCAAAAGAGGCAACTAGACGGAGGCTTCAACTTCATCCCAACTTTTTGCAATTATGTTTGATCTACTCACGCTGATCTTTGAAAGAAAATTTAAAATCAGTCAGGCTAAGAGGTTAATACTCTATTGACGCCTTTAGCACGTAAAAAAAGTTTAAGCTGAAAGTTTCTGGTTGTCGGTATTGCTGTTAAGGAGATGCAGCGAAACAACACTAGGAAATCATTAGACAATGCAAGTTTATATTGTTCTAATACATTTTGCAAAAACATTTCTCTCCTAGGTATCTCGCACGGAAGATGGTTTTTATATTTTAAATAATAAAAGCTTGTTCTATTAATAAGTATGACACACCTTTTATAACTGTCATAAGTTCAATCACGGTGTATCACCGAAGGTGCAATCTTTATCATCGACTTCACAACTTGGTTGTGGTTTCTTGAAAGATGTAAGACAGCTAAAAGGATTTCCTTCCATGTCTAATGTGCATGTTGTCGACACTGGTCAGCTAGGAGATGAGAAAACCTCTGATGCGGTGTCAGACAGTACCTGCTGTCCTCCATTTTCTGAAACTGAGTAAATAAAACGGAGCAAAGATGACGTTTAGTAGATTTTTCTTTCAAGGCTCCTGGCTAATGGGATCTACGGAGCATTGATAGCATATGGAGCAACTCCGCCTTCTTACATGAAGGCTACTTTCAGTGGAACTTAACAATAACTCTTTTCCAACCTCAATGCGAACCAATGCCTAATGGTAAAATACTTCGACACGATAGTTTGACCGTCGAAGTCCGACGATGTCCACCGTATGCTCCATGGAAGGGTGGAGCAGGGACGGTGACTTGCGCGTGAATTAGTTTTAAGTGATAGTAGCCTTGCGCTGCAGCTACCGCAATCTCTCCTCCTCCCCCACCTGAGCCCGGTGTCAACACAGAGACAAGAATGCCGGAGGCGGGAGAGGACGTCGGTGGCTGGCGCGGCTGGGTCCCCTAAGTCCTAGCCGCTCCTAGGTGTGCCACCACACCTCCATGTTCGGCATTTGTTATGGGAGCGCAACCCGAATAACGCCTGCCGTGCCCTAATGTGGCCCCCATGTTGGTCTAACGCATCTACCACGTGGCCCGTTTAGGGGGCACACTTCGACACAGATAGGTGGGCACACACACAAAATGTGGTAAACGTCTTCTCGCTATAAAATACCACCGCAACCACCGCCTTCGCCTTCACTACCACCACCACCACCATCAGCGATGCGGACTCTCTCCTAAACTGTCGTCAATGCGAGCGCACATTCACCTCACACATCGGCCTGGTCGGTAACTTGCGAATCCGTCGTACAGAGACTTGTGAAACAGTGCCTGGAGCACCAACACACAGCAGATATCGTCGCCTCCACTGTTCTCACTGTCCTTGCGCATTCACTCATCGAATGCCCCTTTTCGGTCACAGGCACATCCATGACAGCGGAATTCACCGCAATGCCGACAACGATACATCATGCTCACCCTCCGCTCCTGTCATTCTTACCGCCACTGCCACTGCCACTACAGAGCGGAACGAGTGAGTTCCCTTAGCGATCGGTGAGTGTTCATCAATGAATGCAAGTCAATATTTGCGATCTAAACCGGCAAGACAACAAGCCCGAGGTTCAATGGTTAGAGCGTTTGACTT
>WEDG01000324.1:0-11942 GCA_017591395.1 Schistocephalus solidus | reverse complement strand
CATTGGTGTGCATTCAAGTTTCAGGGTTTTTCTCGGGGTGTTTTTTTCTGTTTTTTTCCCTTGCGGTGGCATCCTAAAAAGTGGATAAAACAATTAAATTAACCATGCCATCAAACTAATTATTCTGTATTTTCGGTACCCTATGTTCCTTGTTTAGGGTTTCATTTTGTACTATTCTTCACCAACATTGCCAACCATACGCCAAAGAAACACAATTACTTTTCTGTCGCTGTCAGCTATCAGTGCCCTTAACCGTACTGCAATTACATTCAGAAATTTTTTTGCTTTGCTTCTCTTTTTTTAACAATAAAAAATTGCGTCTGCAAATCCGTTAATCTACTCTTTGGTTATTACTTCGCATTCTTTTCAATAACACTTCAATTTTTTTGTTTACCTTATTCCAATACCAAGCGAACTACCGGCGACCACCTGAACAAAAACTTTTACTTATTACATCGCATGATATAAACATGATTTAATTCATATTAACAAACTTACTTTTAGTTGTCAGCTTCAGCTTGCATTTCGTTTCCTTCTGGGGGCTTAGTTAGCGATCTCATTTTGTCAGCTTCTATTTAAATTCCTTCAATTACAGCGCGTTCCATAAGCCTTCTTTCTATTGGCTCCCATTTCATTTTGTTCAGTTTGGTTTTCATTTTCGGCCAATGGGGATCGTTCAGTTCACCCGTGCTTTTTGCATTGGGTGCAACTTTTTTATTTCTAATTTACGCTGGTTATTTTTCACCTCATTCAAACTTAATTCCTTTTTATAAAATTTGCACATCCAACTACTTTACGCCATTTTGGTTGGTTTTTTTTTATTGTTCTGCCCCACCCATAAAACCCCTAGCACCACGGTTCCCGTAAGACAGGCTCTTGGATTTATGCATTTATTTTGGGACCTGCCTATTGTGCCTCCACCCAGTTCTGGACAAACCAACTACTTCGGAGAAACCGGGAGATTACTCTGGACACGAATGACCGAGCACGCAGCAGCTTTGAGAAGAAAAGATGCTGGCTGTCAGTTTGTGGTTCACTCGAAGGGACCCAGAAGTATCTTCAAACTTCATAAGGCTAAAATCCTCACAATAGTTTATGACCTTGTGAGGCTCGAGTTGCTCGCATCATGGTTCTCGGGCTTGCAGTCCATCTACAATCACAATAACCTGTCGTTCCCTTAGTCCGTGCCTAGGCTTTGCCTGAACAGGGGAATCAGTCACGTGTGGTGGGGGTTGGTGCGGGTGACAATCAGTTCCAACGACAGTGAGATAAATTTCCGAGTCATTTGCATGCTGATATCCAACACGGATGGTAAAATCGTGGCAATTGACGACTCAGACGCGGACTGGCCTCATATTATTCATTAGGACGCCCAACGGTGATCGCAAGAACTGCTAATTAGAGTAATCAGGTGGTCTCGTACAATACTGTATGCTCCCACATACTCGTGGCACTCGGCTAGACTTAAAGACAGCAATCAACACGCCCTACCAATTCAGTGCTGTGACTGCGTATTACCGAGTCCTCTGTTTGGTGACACTGGGAAGCTGATCGATCACTTGGCTCTCCATTGATTGGCTGCAGTTGAACGTACGCTCAACCTCACACTGGCGAACACGAAGACAACGTCTACCTACCGGTGTAGTGGTTGAAATGATACTGATTCTGACTTCCGAGCTGCTTGTACATTCCCGACCACAGTACGTTGCTCTCCTTCCAATTCTAGTTCTGACGTAGCTGCAGACCATGGTACTTACCCATGCTTGTAAGGTTTCTGCGTCTCCTAGAAATAGCCCATAAAATGGCAGCGCGCGTAGACATATGCCTTGGAGTTCTCATGTTCCACGTCAATCAATCAGTATGCGGTACTCTGTGGAACCACATGGAAGTCCTCTCTGTGCGAGGCCTCATTATATAGCCGGAAACATACGGTGAAGCGACAGCCAGAAATGGCAATTTCATTCTTCCTACTTTTCTTCGGCAGTACCTCTCGCAAGTGAGAGCAGTGGGGAAGATAGAAGGATTGTCCTTAGTGGCAGAACACACTTCGCACATTCTGGATACACCTGCTTCCAGAACTCCGAAATCCTGTATCGGAGCAAGGACCGTTTAGCCAGGGAATCAATCTAGTCCTGGCACACTGGAACGATCTCCATCAGCTGCTTTGTGGCTCCTTCCTCCCTTCATCCTGCCGACCCCCACCCTCCCTCACCCGGACGCAGTTCAGGTTATTAAAAGCAGGCACGAGCTAGGATCAAACTGGGATCCAGACGCAGATTATCTTCGCCGGACACGATCACCGATACGTCACACCCCAGATCCGATGAAGCCTTGGACCGTCGATCCTGACCGTGGGAGTCTATTAACATGGCAGATGGGTGCAAACGGGATAACCATTTGAAGTCGGTTTGGATACTGGTGATGACAGTCAGGATCCAAACTTGTGGCACGACAGTTGATGGCATCCCTCGGCTGCCAGTGCAACGTTAGCGTGTGGTAGCTCTTTGTCATATTTTTATTTATGCACAACTTTCTATACTTATTCCATATTTTATACATTTAATTAACTTGCATTTATGCATGTTTGTTTAAGTTGGTGTTTATTAACTGTAACTTGCTACCCTCCAACTGGTTTGAGTATCATTTCCATTAACTGACATTTCATCCATTGCGTTTATTTTTCACTGGGCGGCGGTGTCAAGCCTCTGACTTGGCTTGTATCGATTAGTTCCTAGCGTGGGATCGCATTATTGCTTGTCGTTACTCGTTTTATTGGTGACCCCGACGTGATCTGAGCACGTTAACTGCCTGACTGTAAGATCTATACATACTCTGCGGCACGGCAAAATACTCGCCTCTACATTGCTTTGCTTTCGAAACGTTGCATTACACCCATGGTTCTTGAGGTCGTCCGTCATCCAGAGAAGTGCATGTTCGCTACTTTTTACACGATATATATGAGCTTGGAATAAAATTATCAGGGCAAATTTTCTCGTTTGCGTTCAAAAATCTGATATTTCATCTATAGTTCATCAACTTTGTTGGAATAACCTTTAATATTAATAATCTCTTTTTTTTTGCTCGCTGATTGCCGTATTGCGAGTGGGATGTAATTCGAGCCATTCTTATATGAACGAAACGCATGTCAACGCTGTCAACGCATCATCCGCGCGAGAATCGGTCTGGTTGGACCTCTTCGGACGTAATGCACCAACAATCCGACAATTCCGATTTCTACGTAAAATTCTGCCAACTTTCCTTCAAACTCCCCCACCCTCACTCCTGGCATCAATTCCATTACTCCCACCATCACAGAGGCCACATACCTCTTCTCATCACCTGTTACCCCCACCACCGCCTTCACCTTCACAACCACCACCACCGTCAGCGATGGGCACTCTCTCCTAAACTGTCCTCAATACGACCGCACATTCACATCACGCATCGGCCTGGTTGGTCACTTGCGAATCCATCGTACAGAGACTGGTGAACCAGTGCCTTGAGCACCAACACACAACAGAGATCGTCGCATCCACTGTCCTAACTTTCCTCACGCATTCACTCATCACATGGGCCTATTCGGTTACATGCGCATCCATGACAGTGAAATTCACCGCAATGCCGACAACACCGATACATCATGCACACCCTCCGCTCCTGCCATTCTTACCGCCACTGCTATCCCCACTTCCATGAATGACATCCTCCCAGCCTCTACCGATTTCTCCTGTCCCCACTGCACACGCAACTTCAACTCACGCATCGGCCTGGTCGGTCACCTGCGAATCCATCGCACGGAGGCTGGTGAACCAGTGCTGGGGGCTCCGACATACAGTCGCCGCGCCCGCCTCCACTGCCGTCACTTCTCCCGCACATTTACACACCGCATGGGCATATTAGGACACATGCGCCTCCACGACAACCTCCGGTAAACCACCGGAGGCTAAGCTACATCAGCGCACACCATCTACACTTATACTTAGACAACACCCTCAAAACATCATAATTTACCTGATAAAATCACGGTACCCTAGAAACGGTGGCTTGGAAGGCTGTTAATCTGACGCTTACACCAGACCACGCCGTCGGCCAAGTCTATGTACTGTATGTGTCGAGTGGCTGACCAGTGGATTGGGAGTCAGACGGCGATGGCTCCTCCATATCCTCTGATTTAGTGAATCCTGGTGTGTGCGTTATGGGGGGCCAGGTTGTGTTGTGGCGCGCGAAGACGGGTACGCCGACCCGTCAGCCAATGTGCCCACTCCCACATCAGACAATTGTCTGGCTCGGACGGTGGTCTGATTGTGTGGGGTGGGGGAGAGAGTGAGGTCAACAGCTCAGCGCATTTTCCTCACTATAAACAATCTGACACGCTTGAAACTATCACGCCTCGCTAAAAGCCGTGGTTTGGAAGGTTGCCAACTGACGGGATAACTCGGACCGCATGGTCAGCCCAATGTGTTTTTTGTATAGTGGCTGACTGGCGGACTGAGAGTCAGGCTGCAATGGCTCCTTCTTAATGTGGCCTTTATGTCACTCCCACTCCGTGGGATCCGAGTCAGGTGTTTAAGTAGGCTGGGCGGGTAACTTGACCCAAGTGTGATTAAATTCACGGCTCCCGGTGGGGCCTCGTACCTCAGTTGGCTAGAGCGTTGGCTGTACTAAAGCCTTCCCCTTTGCTGGCGTGGATCTGAACTCACCAAGGCCACCGAGTTTTTTCACAAGCGGGGCAAAAGTAATTATTCAAATCTGCCAAAATTCTCTACTAATTAATTGTGCCTGGTAGTCATCTGGTGGATTCTAGATTGATTGCTTAGGAAATCCTGCTTGGGCAGTTAGCTTGCTGTATCAAAATTTTTGGATTCCATACGTTGCAGTAGGTTGGGCGGGTAACTTGACCCAAGTGTAATTAAACTCACGGCTCCCGGTAGGGCCTCGTAGCTCAGTTGACTAGAGCGTTGGCTGTACTAAAGCCTTCCCCTTGCTTGCGTGGGTTCGAATCCCACCGAGGCCGCCGAGTTTTTCACAAGTGGTTCAAAGTAATATGACTTTGTCTAGAAATACTATTTTTTAGAAACGGTACAAATTACGAAAACGTGAAAAATCGATCTAGTGGAGGAAACTGAAGTTCTTAATGTATGGGAAGCCTGTCCGTGCAAATAAGCGAATGAATAAAGCAGCAAAAATCGAATTACTTTTGAAAATATTCTTTTTCAGAGTTTTGCATATACATTTTCAACTAGATTAAGCGCAACGTAAAGTATGGCCGTCATCAAGCAGCCTAACATGCGAGTGTATATTCCAACACCTTAATACCAGAATTGCCAGTTTTTTCTTTCCGAATTGCTTATTTGGTCCTTGGTCCCACGCCACCTCCGAAGCTATTAGCAAAGTGTTGTGCGTCTATGTTGTTCGGTGCTAAATTTCACCTTTTGGCGCAAAGTTCGACCACAGCCGCAGATGAGCCAGACAGATATCCGACCACTACCTAATTGGGGTCATATTGTTAGGGAGGTGGTCTATTTTTGACCCAAGTCAACTGCCTTCATAGCGACCTTGGACACCGCATTTTTCGCCAGACCTTCACTAGTACCACAACGTCGCTACAGCGTGGCCATGACACTGATCGATGGCAGATAGAACACAACAGCAGCCAATCGCTGTGATAATATACTGGCTAAAGTAACTGGCACACCCTACCACAATCCAACAGCCCAACCAAATTTGGAGCGAGAGACCGCTAGCTCCTGTGGAAAGGGACGACATGGCACAATGACCAAGTGTGTATCTCACGTGGGCACAATCAGAATCGCCTTGGTGGATGCACAAACCGGCCGTCTACATGGGTGAGTGCATGTAGTTGTACTTGTTAAGGCTTCGATAATGCCTGATCTAGCCGTCCTCGAGGATGTTACGGATTGGGCCTCCACGTGTGACGATCCGCGCAGCAGACCTGGAAAAGTTCAATCCAAATTTCCTCGTCAACGACGG
Source organism: Schistocephalus solidus (assembly GCA_017591395.1). NCBI lineage: Eukaryota > Metazoa > Platyhelminthes > Cestoda > Diphyllobothriidea > Diphyllobothriidae > Schistocephalus > Schistocephalus solidus. The sequence goes on along the minus strand of WEDG01000324.1, from coordinate 5,951 downwards.
AGGCTGAATACTGAAGGGCAGTGTAATATTAAGTGACGTAGATGGCTCACAAGTCTGCCCCATTCATTGGCCTTGCACCACCTTGCTGCGGAGCATATGCTGAATATTGTCAGACTACGACAGTCGATTTGCCAGGGCAGTTCCGTGAAAACCAGCCACTTGCGACCTCTCCCGCTTCCGGTCCACACGACTTTATCGGACCAAGGTGGGGCAGGAGAAGAGAGCGTGGTAGATGCAGCGCAAATCTATTCTCATTGTACTCTAATTCACGCGCAAGTCACCATCCTTGCCCAACTGCGCTCTGAGGCACACAATGGACCTCGTCGAAATCGACGTTCGGACTGTCACTATTCATGTTATTATTTTTAGTTACCCGAAAACAGTACCTGTTCCACAATTTAAGACTACATGGCACATATAAAGTCCTTTAACGGATAATTCAAGAAATGGCACATAAGCTTGTTATAACAGAGGCCTTCTTTTTAAATATATGAAGGTTGAGACAATAGCCGTGCTGACTGGCTAGTATAAGATAAGTTCATGTCCTGAGGACTGAAGTTCACACAGCAGTATAAATGGTTCTTGAACGACCTTCGCAACACGTTGTGAAGGTCATGTGAGCTTTAATTGGCAAGAAAAAACTACGGATTTTCCCCTTCGATAAGCGTCTCAACAGGATTTTTCGCTCGGAGACTGCGACTCGACGGTTACTGTCGGCTTTGGCAGCACTTTTCTCACAGTTGCACTGGCTTTTCTTTCATGGAATCGCGCCGTAAGAGGAGGCCGTCTCTTCTCGTCACAACCGGACCAAACTTCATGCTGTTCTCCTCGGAGGAGTCTGAAGGGATAGGAGAACAAAGTTACCCAGCAGCGCCGGTAATGGGTTGCTGTCTTTTATAAAAGTACGCTAGGGTAGAATACCGTACGCCGATCCGTACTAACAGTGGAAGATTTGGGTCCAGGTATGAGTAACTCTTTATTTTAGGGTTAAGACACGCGAATATCATCCACCTTGAAATTTAGGGCGTATGGGAATTTCTTTTTCTGTCCTGTCCACGCTACTTATATATAAAAATGGTGTCATGGTATGTGTCTCTAAACCTCGCACTCTCAGCGTTCAAAATAGGTTTCGCTTTGGAGATTTAGGGTGTTGAGTCTTCAAAAAACCTGTGCAACCCGTCCAGGCTGGCTGAGTGCAGCTGCCACATCCCGTACGCAGTTCCGTACACAATCAACCCCCTCTAACAAAACCCCGTATTGGCACTAGACATCGCACAGATTACTGTGCAACGGGCCGTCCGTTTTAATAGAAATGAAGTTTTGCTGATTTGCTCAATTTGACCTTGAAGCCGATTTAATCACCTAGTCGGTCTGCCGACAGTGCGCCCGGCCTGAAAGGGCATCACGTTGTTATGATCTTCTGCTCCAGTTGCTTTCTCCAAAAAAAAATTTAATCATCGATGTCACCAGGGAAAATCGCGTTTTAGAAGACGCTGGCCGTCTCGCCTGTGCGCATTGCCGTAGCTGTGGTCCCAGCCAACAGGAAGCAGAATTTTACAACGGATAATCTTTTATAGTTGGTTAATGCCAGAGGTCCTAGGACCTAGGACCTAAGTCTCACTAACAGTACAAATCTCTCTTTCGTGTGCCTTGTTGCCTTCCTATGCGTCACTGCGGCTGCAATGTGGCTCTGCTTTCGCACTCCAAATATGGAAATAATCCTTCAAAGTTTAGTTCATTTGGAGTGAAGGCACAGGAAATTGAGCCTTCATTTTTCTTCCTTCATTCGCTCTAACCACATGAGCTACGAGGTTCACCGGGAACGGTTTATTTAATTGCACTTGGGTCAAATTACTCATCCAGCCTAGTGCAACGTGTGTAAGCCACAAATTAGTATAGTATAGTATAAATTAGTATAGTAACTTATTGCTCAAACAGCATTTCCTATCCAATAAAGCTAGAATCCACCAGATGACTACCAGACTCATTTAACTAATGTTGAGCCATTCCCTTACCTGTTCGTGTGGAGTAGGTTATATTGATCGGATGAGTCATACCTAAAAAATACCTGAAAACCTCCCGGCATAAATGAAAAGAGACGAAATTGAGAGGCTAAGCAGCATCAATCTCGCCCTCTTTGGTGATTCCGGGCATCGTGCTAACCCCCAATGAAGCTTTTTGTGTGAGTTCGTCAGGGTCCTACTGAACTACCCTCAGGCAATGCATCAGTGCCTGCTAGCAAAAGCCGAAGCGACTGTCATCGGGTTATAGAAGGCGGTATTTTGCGCACAGAAAAACCTCGCGCAAGCTCCGCGTTTACTATGTTCAAAGGTCTTTCGTTGATGAACGCTCATCGATCGTTACCGGAACTCGTCCCATGCTGCCTTACGGTTCACTCTCGAGCCCCGCCAGCGGCTGCACAGCGGATATTAGTAGTAATATTAGTAGTATTAGTAGTAGTAGTAGTAGTAGTAGTAGTAGAAGATGAAGAAGGCAGATAAACAATGCCGAAAAAGACTGGAATGGCCTTTTCTGGCTCATTAGCCGTCATTAGCCAGTCATGCGCAACCCCAGCTGGTGTACAAACCGAGGTTCGAACCCGTTACCTGTTTATCGGAAGTCAAACACTCTTAACATTGAGACATTCTAGCCTCCCTTTATCATGCACTTCTCCGCGTCCTGGCGGCCCTCTACCTAACCCCCTCTACCTCTTAATCACCGTCTCTCATTACCACCTCCTCCCCCCTATTTACGCATCCTATTTTATTTATTTTATTAGTCGCATGCTCTGTCCTTGCCCCGTTCTCGAGGAGAATTTATCGGAAATACATGTCTACTCACCAACTGAAATTCTGAAGCCATTCAGTGGGATTTTTGCTACCCAAATTGACGTTTTTGACAGTTTTTAATTATTCATTTGATTCAGTCATGCAGGACCCGGTGGCATCTCTGGAACTCAAACCCACTAGAGTATGTGCAAGGATTTAGTGCAGACAAGGCTCTAACCTCCTGAGCAACGAGACGCCGACCCTTGCTGTCCTTGCTTCAGTTCCAAATTAGGCCGCATAGCTTTCACAAATTGATAAAACAAATCACGCAAATCTGTCCAATAACCTATTAATATTGATTGGCAATAGAATGGGAACATCTCGAGGAGGAGGAGGAGGAGGAAGAAGAAGAAGAAGAAGAAGAAGAAGAAGAAGAAATTAAGATTTTTCTAGACGACAATAATCTGCACATGTACTCACCCCCTGATTGGAAGGAATTCAAGTCGTTCAGTAGTCTAGATGAGTAGACCACTGTGGCTGCGATGGCGGTGGATCTATTTTGTAAGCATTTCTATCGAAGAATAAAACATGCTATGCAAGTTTCCAGACGCTAACATAATCAAAGTCATACAAAGCTAGAATTTCAACGATGAGACGCTGGCTGCGAATAAGTATGTAAGTACTTTTTCTTTGAAAATACGTGTGTCTATAAATTGGCAAAAAAATATCGCGTTAGGAGTCGAGTTCTTCGGAGACTAACCGTTTTCTGATTGTACAGTGAAGTTACGAACAGGTAAAATGCGTCTTACTTTAGGAAACATCGCTTTTTACTCGGAGATCAGCTCATGTACGTCGACCAACATTCCGACTCATTAATCAAAAAATAAAACACAAAAGAAATATCAAGGTAATGTAATCATAAGCAGACAATTTCGTCGACAGAAGAACATGGACGAAAAAGACAAGGGAGACTGAATTGTCCATTTCTAGCTTATTTTCTGTGATCAGCTAATCATACACAATCCCACGTGCTGCAACACCCGAGGATCTGTTTTAATAGATGCCTGGCTGATGACAGTTAGTGAACCTGAAATGGCCATTCCAGGCACTATTATATTTGCTAGCAACATTAATCTGCCTATTCTACTACTAGCCGCTGCGCGACTGCTGGCGGGGCTCGAGAGTGTGCCCCAAGACAGAGCGGAACGAGTGAGTTCCGTTAGCGATCGGTGAGCGTTCACCAACGAATGAATGTCAATACTCCCGATCTAAACCGGCAAGCCAACGAGCCTGTGGCTCAATGGTTATAGCATTGGATTTCTGATTGACTAGACGTGGGTGGTGCCCCACCCGGGGGTGGGTATGACTGGCTGATTACGGATTATATGCCAGAAATGGTCATTCAAGTCTCCCTTGTCTTTGCCGGCAATATTCAGTTGCCTATTCTACTACTAGCCGCTGTGCGGCTGCTGGTGGGGCTCGACAAAATGAGACTGATGTGTTACGTAATGCTGTAACTTTTAGCCGAAAGTACTGAAAATTGATCTGTCAATGTAAGTGGAGGACACACTATTGGGTCTTCTGGGGTGTAGGGATACTAGTTAGGTGTAGCACCACACAGATAGAATTTGGTCGCTCCATTTGTCTCGCACAGGTGATGAATGCTCCTGTGGCCGCGTCTAACTGGTACCCAACTCTCACCTGTGGCTCCTCGAAGTTGGGTTCTTCCCAGCGGCCGCACCCAGAGCAACCGTCACGACTGGTGGGCTAAACCAGGTGAGGGTCTCCAGTGCTGTGTGTGCCTCCACAACCGGTATGTCTGACTCCCGAATTTCCCACCTCCTCCCTCTCAAAAAGTCCTACGGTGGGGGCGACAGAAACCCTATAGGCGGCCCAGGCTAACTCGGGTCATTCTCTCACTTAAACAAAACCGTAAACCATAGTGGAGTTCGGCAGCCGCCTGGGATGTCCGAGTAGCCGTATTTAGGGACAGCACTGCTTGCCTCCTCACAGAGGAAGGGGCTAGAAAAAGGTGCCCTAAACAAATGCTGGTTATCGTCTTCTGCAGCTAGCCGCGGCTCGCAGATCGCAAAATACGCGGTCATAAAAACTCAAACAAAACAACGATACCTCCCGTCCCCATCCCTCGCTATACCCCTCCAGGCTGCTCGGGTGCCTCCACTACACTAGCAGCCTGGCATGTTCATTCCCTTTTAGACAATCCTAGAGACAACCGGTGCGAGACGAGGAGGACGGCGCTAGTCGCTCGGGAACTGGTGCGCAATACAGCAGTGGACATTGCTGCTCAGCGAAACCTGATGCTCTGAGCAGGGTCAGCTGGAGGATGTGGGTCCCAGCTTAACCTTTTCTTCTGGAGCGACGGCGGCTATGCGACGCGACGCTGGTGTTGCCTTTGCCATCTGGAACGACATCACGGGGGATCGCCCGCCCTGCCTGCCGCAGGGTATCAATGATCGCCTAATCGAGCCTCTGTCTGCTCTCTTCGAGGTGACAGCTCGCCACCATCAGCGCCTCGATCAGCGCCTACACGCTCTCCAATGACAGGCATTCTTGATACGGCGGTAGCGATAAATTCTACGAGGACCTGCATCGCCCTGCTGGCACGGCGACAAAGAGGTTGGCCTTGGTATTCAACGTGTTGCGTTACGGCCGCCCTGCGTATGCTGTCCGGTCCGGTGTAGCTGTACGATAACTGTTCTTCTATGAACACAAGTTCTCTGTTGTGCCAATGGTCTCCGCCTTCCGACGGGAGGTCACGTGATGCATCCTGCATGGCGTATTCGCTATTCGTCATGAGTGATCTGACGAAGTTCTGGAACCAGCGTCCAGATGATGGTTGCATGATCACCACCTCGCATCTTATTTGTTCCATCGCAACCCTATTGGTCCCATGTAAGCGATAAATACCTTTTGTTGGAATTTGCCTGTCACTGTTTTTATTCTGCAGCAAGTCCGAGAAAGAGTGATCTGCATGCTCCAGGATGATACCGTGGAGTGCCGATGTTGGTTAGCTGCAAAAAATCGGCACCACCCTTGTCTCGGATGCGCACGCCATCAATGTCGCAGGACTGGTTTTGATGAAATGCGCCGATATCAACAATCTTACTCGCGGAGAAGAATGGGTCTAAAAAGCCTATATTGGACCTTTCGGACTGACGCCAC
>WEDG01000323.1:0-231802 GCA_017591395.1 Schistocephalus solidus | reverse complement strand
AAACTAATTTACATGCAAGTCACCATCATTTTAATCACCCTGATGTGCACCATACGGTCGACATCGTCGGATTACAATGTTCGAATTGACGTGTGTATGCATGAGTGGGAGAAGTGTGCCTCAATGCAGTCTAGCCTACGGGGTTCATCGGAGGTTATCGTGAAGACGCGTACGTCCGAGGAGACCCATGCAGTATGCGAATGTGCTAGGGCAGTGTGGGCATTAAAGTCGGGTGAGGCGACGGTATGTCTGGGCCCCGGGCAATTGTTCGCCGGTCTCCGTGAGGTTGATTGGCAGGTGACCGACCAGGCCGATGTGTGAGGTGAGGTTGCGGTCGCAGTGTGGGCAGGAGAGGTCAGAAGAGGCTGGACTATTGTTGTTAGCTGTAGTCATGGTGTGGTTGTGCTGGTGGTTGTGCTGGTGGTGGCGGCGTCCCGACATAAAGTCGCCTCACCTGCCTCCGCTGCCATCGCACGCCAGCGCAACTTACCGCAGTGTCGACAGCACCGATACTCTACCAAACCCAGACTGTGAATGAACCTATTCAGTCGTGTCTATAAACAAACCAGCCATTATCAACGTATCGATCACACAAAAACCATAAATTTTCAACTGACACTGACGCTTGCGAGAATGTGAAAAGTGTACCTTTTAGTGAAAACTGGCCATTTGGAGTGGAGGACATGTTAGTCAATCATATCCAGTCGGTCGAATGAACAATCATTTAACTTTGACGAATGGAGTTGAGTGTTCGCATTCCAGGTGTGATTATAAGTGGAGAAGAAGAGGGTTTTTCTTTCATCGGAATCATGGCTTTATTCGTCTGAGCTTTCGAAATCTTACTGGAATCCATCTTCAGAGATAAAAAGGCAACATAAACGAGTAACATTTATAGGGGGCAGGGGCCAATAAGACACCGGTAGCGCCAGTCCGGAGGTGATTACGCAGGGCCCTGTATGCCGGTGCCAGATCGATAATTCGATTGACTGAGTTCTCATCGGAGGCCCAGGCTTCAATCAATTTTCGGCTTGTCTTGCATCTGGCGTGGTCTATTTGGAACTACAGTGTTCAAAGTTACATAGCGCATGTCAGAATTAGTGAAAGCAGGTGTTATAGCGCTAGGAAAATACACTGACACTGGTTTATCAACGCTCACTGATCGTTACCAGAACTCACTCGTCTCATCCTGTCTTTGGGTTCAGCTGCACCGCGACTAGTGACCCGTATCTTAATTATTATAGTGCTGGACTTCTGATCAACAGGTCGCGGGTTCGAGCCTCGGGTGGCGCACCCCCTGGGGTTGGTTATGACCGGCTAATGAGAGAGAAATCTCCATTTCCGTCTCCATTGTCTTTGTCGGCATTGCTAATCTGCCTCTTCTCTTAACTCACAGTTTTGAACGTGTTTAACCCACTCGGCACAACTACCGGTCGTGAAATCAGTATGTCCGGACAAGGGGCCATCGATTGGACGGTTTAGAGGTCACTGTTAGTGCATGCTGGCGAACGGCAGTGTACAACTGACAACCGTATTGACAGAGACGGTAAAAGGTCAGAGTACATGCGCGAGCAAACCTCGAGTCCGCATGTTCTTGCGCCCTTCGCACCTTCTGCGGTAGGGTGGTTTCTATAGCTAACCTGTGCGAGCGTGGACGGACGGCGAACACCCCAGCACTTTGAAATGTTTTATGTAAGTACCTCTGATCCCAGTAGACAGTGCACAATTGCGTCAATCGATTGCTTCAGATTTGAGGTCAATAGTCCCCTTGGCCTATGTGGGAATTGCAGTCGTTCCATAACTGGGGGCTTGAGTATAGTCAACTTTGTTTACACTCGCAAACTAATTTGCACTTCTTTTGACAATTTGGAATGTTGGTGGCGTAATTCCGGATTATTAGTGGATGTCTTTCTGGTCATCAAGGGCTACTAGTTAGGGAAGCACCACATATGTACCATTTGGTCGCTCCATCTGTCTCGTACAGGTGGTGAATGCTCCTGTGGCCACCTCTAACTGGTGCCTAACGCTCACCTGTAGCTCCTCGAAGCTGAGTTCTTCCCAGCAGCCAAAACCCCGGGCAACCGTCACGACTGTTGGGATAAACCAGGTGGAAGGTCTCCGGGGCTGTGTGGTCTCTCACACCCGGTATGCCTGACTCCCGACTTCCCACCTCCCCTCTCAAAACGTCCTACGGTGGGGGCGACAGCAACCCCGTAGGGTGGCTCAGGCTAACTCGGGTCATTCTCCCACTAAAACAAACCGTGACCATGAGTGGAGTTCGACAGCCGACTGTGATGTCCGAGCAGCCCTATTTAGGGACAGCACTGCTTGCCTCCTCGCGCAGGAATGGGGCTAGAAAAGGTGCCCTAAACAAAATGCTGGTTATCACGTCTTCTGCAGCTGGCGGCGGCTCGCAGATCGCAAAATATGCGGTCTTACAAGACAAACAAACAATAATACCTCTCGTCTATCCCCTGCGCCATACCACTCCGGGCTGCTCCGGGTGAGTCCGCACACACCTAGCAGCCTGGAATGTTCGCTCCTTTTTAGACAATCCGAGAAGCAACCGGTGGGGAACGGAGAACGGCGTTAGTCGCTCGGGAAATAGCGCACTACAAGGTGGACATTACTGCTCTCAGTGGGTGGTGTGGAAGAGATAAAGTGGTCAACAACTTAGCGCATTTTCCTCACTATAAACAATATGACGCGCTTGAAACTATCACGGTGCGCTAAAAGCCGTGGCTTGGAAGGTTGCCAACTGACGAGATAACGTGGACCACGTGGTCAGCCCAATATGTGTTTTGTGTGGAGTCGCTGACTGGTGGACTGAGAGTCAGGATGCAATGGCTCCTTCTTAATGTGGCCTTTATGGCACTCCCACTCCGTGGGATTCGAGTCAGGTGTGTCGGTACACCGAGGGGCGGTTCCGGCCCCGCCAGCAACCTGCGCCCTCTTCCATCTCCGGTCTTCTTGACTCTGTCTTGACATCGGGCTCTGGTGGGGGAGGAGGAGAGAGTGCGGTACCTGCAGCGCAAGGCGACAATCACTTAAAATTAATTCACGCGCAAGTCACCGTCCCTGCATCACCTGGTGTGGAGCATACGGTGGACCTCGTCGAAATCGACGGTTGAACTGTCATACATCTCTGACGATGGACTCCAGTAAGAGTTTGAAAGCTCAGACGAAGAAAGCCATGATGCCTGTGAACGAACAACCTTCTTCTTCACTTATACACACACCTTGAATGTGGACATTCGCCTCCATTCGTGAAAACTTCGGACAGCTCGAAACTGGGTAATGTTCGTTACACGAGAAGTAGCAACGTACGAGCAACTACGTTTTTTGCACCCATGCGTGCAAGAGGGACTGACGCCGCGATGCCTGAGATATAAGTAACCCGTTAAAATGGACATGTGCAGGGAAGTTGTCAGGCGATTTATAAAGCAGATGACGAGAGTTCTGATCGATGACTGCCACCTGTGTCTAAAAAATACAAGCCCGTGATGGAGCATAATAAGAGAGAGTGTGCCCTTGTTCTCTGTGAGGCTATTACGGATGACCTTGGTAAGACAATCTCGGCTCTAGCGCAGCACAGAAAAGGCAAGAAGCGAGTAATTTTGAAACAAAAACGGAAAAGTTACAAGCATCCGAGACATGAAGCTCAAACTTGGTCCACAACCTCTCATCAAAGCAACTAACTGAGCAACAACTACGGGTGCTGTGGCATGAAGCTTGTTTTAACACCGCCGATGTGGACGCTGTCGACTTTATTGCAGCCCTGGAATTCATGCTTGTGAGAACTGAAACAACCGAGGACGAGAAACACACCGTTCGACAGCGTGTAACATCTTTGCTGATGGCACACAAACCAACCCAATGTGTTTTTAAGAGTTAGTCAAAAGCTATGAAGGAACTAAGGACGGATGAACAAATTATCATTCTACCCGCTGATAAGGGGCGATCAATTGTTGCAATGAATCGACAAGACTACAATGAGAAAGCCAAGACTCTTCTTGATTATAAAGACTTTTACAGACCAGTACAGGACGCACAAGGCAAAACTGTAGCAAGTCGGTTGAATAAATTACTCGGAGAATTCAAACGCCAAAATGTGCTTATGGAGAACGAACGGTGCCAAATGAAGTCAACGGATACGACTCTGGATCGCTTCTATAGACTGCCAAATGTCCATAAACCAAATGTTCCACTGCGGCCAATAGTCGCACTGAAAGGCAGCCCAACCTATAGTCTAGTGAATTGGATGTACTCGAAACTGAAATTCCTCCAAAACAATTCGACTATCTCAGTCCGTTCGGCCTCCCTATTCATGGCAGACCTCCAAGGTTTGAGGATTCAATCGGACAAAGTGATGGTCTCTTTGTCGATGTCACCATTGTGAGGTTTTTACTATTTTCAGTAGTAAGACAACTGAACTACACATGCAATACCCTCATCAATCGATAAAAAACCCACTGTCCTACCAGAGGACTTTTCCGAATAGAACTTACTTATGTTTTTAAACTGTTTGTCAGCAATGGTTGCCCTAGTGATTTCGTGCATCGATTCATGAGACATCAAGAATTCAAAGAATGGGATCAGGAACTAGATTGTTCCGATCAAACCGTGAAACAGCTGTCTGCGTCTTGCCTGCTGCACCCTTAGCAACATATATATCAATGATAGTGTGCTGCTCACCGATCTGCTTGAGAAACATGTATGTTCCGTTGTGTCCTGGAGCTCTCTTTAGAGCCCTCGCAGGTTGTCGCATAGCGATGTGCAGCAGATGTTGATAAAGTTGAACCGACAAAGAAAAATAAGACCTGAATGGCCATTTCTGGTTTCTTAGCCGTCACCAGCCTGCCATGCCTTACCCCAGGCTCTGCTACGCCTGAGGTTCGCACTCGTGACCTGTTTGTTAGAATTTCAACGCTCTGCCCACTGTGTCACGTGCTTGTTTTTCCTGCCGGTTTCGATCGGGAATATTAACAATGGTAGATGGGTGCTCACCAATCTTTACAGGACTCATTCGTCCCGTTGTGCCTTTGGGTTCACTATAGACCCGCGCCAGCAGCCGCTGTGCGGCAAGTGATATAGGCAGTATAACATGACCGAAAAAGACAAGGGAGACTCTAATCACCATTTCTGTCTTATTAGCCGTCATCAGGTAGCCATACCCAATCCCAGGCGATGCTACCCTTTTGTTAGAAGTCCAAAGCTCTACCCACTGTGGCACGAGCTCGTTGTTTTGCATATCCTTCGTATACCTCTAGTTATAGTTGTTTACTTTCACAAATTTTTAGTGTACTTTCGTTTCTTGTAATAATTGTGGTGGTCAAATATGTCCACCTAAATTTCCCTCAAAGAAAGTTAGCTGTAGTGAATAGTAATCTTGACTGGTTACTTTTATCCTGAAAGGTAGCCTTGAAAACTAATGATGACTAACAGGCCGAAAATGGTTTAGCCAATCAATCAGTGTATTTGACGTAAATAACAGAAACGGCTAAAAAATCCATTTAGACGGTACAGGTATTATGCGTTGAAAGCAGTTAAGTAGCAACCCTTACAGGTCGATTTCGTATGCAGAATTCACAAAACTAATAATAAAAAGATAATTTTTAAAGAGTTGGGGCATTCTTAAACGTGACAGTTTAGTCAGAAGCTCGAATTCTGTCGTGACTGAAATGTCTTTGGCATATGCTGCACGATTATCGGTAGGACAACCTTAACTCAAGTATGCTTTTCCAATTGAAAACCCGTTTCAGAATATTGGTTAAAGTTTCCTGCGATAGGCCAGCCACCGTATGCCTCTAAGACCTTTCCTTAGCTTCTGCACTTTCTCACAGTCGAAAAAATTAATTGTACATGCCCGCTTCCATCGATCTAAACATGTGGTTTAATATAAATATCACCTTATTTTTAACTTTTGCGCTGTTTTCCAGGGTGGCATTTTTTTAATTAAACAAGAACTAGGTCATTCCAGCCCCTCTGCGTACATTATCCGCTGGGACGGTCACCACTTGCTCCTGAATACACAGTTGGGTGGCGTTTAGGCAACATCACGTGACGGATAGCCTTTGAATTTCAACCAATAAATCGCAACATTTATCAGTTGGTGTTTCTCGCTCCACCTACTTTAGTGGATCCGGAAACTACGTAGATTAAACCGATTTCAACGTAAAACCGGCGAATAGAGACGTCTTTTAATGACCAAGTAGAGCCTAAGGACCCATGCTTGTTTGACGATTCTATGTAGAGAACGCGGGATCGAATGAGACACGTGGATTCGGCCAACCACCCTGACCTCCATATCCGATCAGCCTAATTATCGTTTCGTTCTGCGTTCGTTTTTTTCGCTTTTCATTGTTCACACTTATTTGGCTAGCAATTAAATCCCGTTCCTTCCCTTTTGTTAGTTTTCCCAGATCTCTGGATCCCTGGCAAGAACGTACTATGCAACCCAACTCAGGGAACAAATAATAGGTCAGCGTGTAATACGTGGCCGTACTACATGCTAACGTAACCATAACTCTATCCATTGTGCTCGCTAGGTTTAGCATTTGTTGCCGGGTCAGCAGGGTCAAACAATATTTCGTTAGCAGTAGGAGGACCGAAGTATCCGGTCAAATGGAATCTATTATTAGGACGCCACCGTAGTTTCAAAAGGCATCCGTTTTACGCCGATACTGAAAGGTCGCACAGAGCAGGCCTCATTCTTACTGCCCGTCAAGGGTCCGAATAAAAGTTGGTTAGGTCAAATAGGAACGAGATCGCGCATACTGGTCAGGGTGAGGTTAGGCCATCGGATCTTACAAGCTGCACACTTGTCGGGGCAACAAACTATTGTGCCATCATTTCTAACCTGGCAACGAATGCTAATCCTAACGAGCACAATGGATGGAGTTGGGGTTACGTTAGCATACAGTACGATCGCGTATTACATGATTACCTATCCTTTGTTTACTGAGATGGGTCGCATATTACTTTCATACGTTGTTTACTCACTTACAATAAACTTTCGTGATACAAACTCGCTGCCATATCGATAGCAAGCCCTCAATTCGGCTATGCCTACTATTGTGTGTTTTATAATGAATACTTGGCATGCAGAGTTTCAGGGTAATCCACAGATTATGAAGAAGATGAACCCTTCTACGGCCGTGAACAACATATCAACCGCATTGAGGCCTCTGATCATGTTAAGGTCAACTAGCAATGCCAAACAGTACAAGGCAGTCTGGAATGGCCATTTCTGGTTGATAAACCGTCATCAGCCAGTCATACCCAATCCCGAGGCAGTAAACAACCCGAGGCTCGAACCCGTGACCTGTTGAGTGGCCGCCTCGTTGTCTCGCTGGTTTAGATCAAGAATATTGACATCCGTTTGATGAACGCTCCCCGGTCGCTAACAGAACTCACTCGTTCCGCTTTGCCTTGGGGCTCACTCTCGCGCCCGCCAACAGCTGCATCCCGGCTAGTAGTAGAATGGACCGATGAGTATTGCCGGCGAATACAGGAGACTGGAATGGCCATTTCTGGCTTATAGACCGTCGAGCGCCAGTCATACCCAACCCCAGGTGGTGCACCGTCTGAAGATCAGACCCGCGACCCGTTGATCCGCAGTCCAACGCTCTAATCATCCTCGAGTGGTGCACCACCGGACGTTTAGTCTGACTGGCTCTCGACCATTAATAAGCCAGAAATGGCCATTCCAGTCTCACCTGTATTCGCCGGCAATACTCATCGGTCTATTCTACTACTAGCCGGTGTGCAGCTGCTGGCGGGGCGCAAAATTGAACTCCAAGGCAAAGCGGAACGAGTGAGTTCTGTTGGCTGTTTATTAACGTTCATCAATGAATGCAAGTCAAGATTCCTGATCTAAACCGCCGAGACAACGAACACGTGGCTTAATTTTTAGGGCGTTGGACTTCTGATCAATGGGTCGCGGGTTCGATCTTTGAGTGGTGCACCACCTGGGGTTGGGTATGACTGGCTGATGACTGCTAATAAGCCAGAAATGGCCATTCCGGTCTCCCTTGGCTTTCGGCACTATTCAGAAACCTAAATTTCAAGAAAGTGTGGCATTTGCGAGATAAACAGCGAACAACGCATCTACTCGTTGACGAAGGTTCACCAGTCGCTGATCGGTGAGCGTTCATCAATGAATGTCTATATTCGCCATCTAAACCGGCAAAGACAACGAGCCTGCGACTCAATGGTCAGAGCGTCGTGGGTTCGAGCCTCGGGTGGTACACACTTGGAGTTTGTTATGACTGGCTTATGATGGCTAATGAGCCAGAAATCGTAATTGCAGTCTCCCTTGGCTTTACTTACCATCATAACACGTCAACTGAAGTTTATGTTAACAAATCTGAGCTATTGAAATCAAGGAAGTAGTATGTTTACAGTTATCTAAGTAGCCCAGTAGATGTGGCTTAGGTGCCACATACTCGAGATGTGGTCGCACAAATACCCTATGTACCTTACCAAATATATCCACTTTTAAGGTAATTAACAATCTTCGTATCGCGCACATAATTGAAATCACCCACGCTGCTGCTTTGGAATACTGCGTTGTTACGCTTAAGTTGTCTTCAGTGAATGCGGTGAAGTCTTTTTGCACATTTACGGCTACACGTGGTTGATCTTCCAAGAGATAATGCGATAAGGGTGCATTTGTTCTTCATCTTGCTGATCTCAAGTGTTGACTTTGTATTTCATATACCAGTTCTCGCTCCATGTGTGCACCGTCTCTGTCTTTATGTAATATCTGTAAGTTTCATTTATCTTTTATCCCCCTTCACCGTTTAGGTACAACTAAAAAGAGCGATACATTTGATTTTACTTTACCTAACAGGTCATTTACGTAGATTTAAAACAGGAGCGGTCCAAGAACTGATCCTTCTGGTACTCCAATTTTAACAGCCGTTCATTCTGAACAGTAGCTACCCACATTCGCTTGTTGTCCACCATCGTTAAAAAAATGTTGAATCGCGTGTAGGAGACTTCATTTAAGCCCTCAGCCTGATATTTATGAATGAGGCGCTTATTCAGAATGCAATGAAATGCCTTGCTATAGCCAAATTAAATGACATCTCCTGGATGTCCTTTATCGATGACCTTTGCCCAACTTTCGAGCGACGTAAGAAGATTTGTAAGACAAGACCTCTTTTTTTATAGAAACCATGTTGAACTGAGCTGATTTATCAGTGGAATGTATCGAGTGATATAACCGATTTTTTTCCCTATCCTTTCCATCAGTTTGCAGTAAATGCATTCCAGGCTGACTAGCCGGTAATTGGTAGGGTATGGCTGTGATCATCTCTTGTGGATGAGGACGACAGTTGCCAACTTCCAGGTATCAGGAAGTTTACCAGCTTCAGGCGATTGTCGGAAGAGTGCTTCTGCTAAGTCGTCAGGTGGTGATTGGGTGTTATGTTGTGCGGTCGTCTTGGCATTGTTTTACGAGCGGAGCAAAATGATTGCGAATTTTATGAGTGTGGCATATGCTGCGAAAGTCCGTCTCAATAAAAAACGCCCCTTTTGGTCGATTCCGGTGATAATTCACATCTTTCTCGTGTTCTTGTGCCTCTTAATTGAATCGATAATTTATTCTTCTCTGATTCGTTTGACGGTCCGTGGGCAGGTCAAAAACTTGAGTACAGTCAAAGTTCGTGCATCTATCTCATCTTTTCCGGTAACACAACAACACTTTGAACGGATTCTTCAATTTCAGTCTCACTCGCTCTTCCCGCTCCAATGCACAACTTAGCTGTCTGATGATGAGGATGGGCCCATCGGCGGACGTGATCGTGCTAAGATTGTCACACGCATAATAAATAGTAGTTAAGGCTTCAGGTGAGATCATCTCAGCACGACATGCGTGCTGAAGTAAGATGGTCGATAACTCAAAGGTTCCAAAATCAGAAAGTACGTTACGGAAAGGAGTTATCGAAAGGAGTTGCAGCAAGCGTCCTCAAAGGCGAGTGTCAGCCGAAATGCCTGCGCCATAACTTCGTCCAGCTCGGCCAATCGGTGAAGAGATAAATATTGATCGGCGTCGCAAGCCGGTGAGTCACACGCGCACGCAATGCTTGTCGCACGTGCTATGTGGACCGAAGTTGCCACAGGTAAACGGCAGAGCTGATCACGACTGCGAGGGCGAGCAGCTACAAGTGTACTTCTTCCCCATTTTGCTTGGCCTTCATAAACATTCCAGGTCTCTGCATCGTACAAGAGTGTTGCCAGGACAAAAAGCCTGCATGTTCTCGGAGCTTGCTGAGTTGGATTCCATGACGGTCGTCAATGGAGTGTTTTAGGTGACTGAAGGCTTGGCTGGCTTTGTATATGCGATTGGCAGTTCCGTAATCAATCTTGATGTTGCCTGAAGTCGCACTCCCAAGATCTGCGAATCCCTCCATCGCTGTGAAATGCTTTACACAGACAGTAATAGTTGGTTCGGTAAAGTTATCAGCTGACGTCAGTTAGTGCAGGATCACAGCCTAGGATCACAGTCTAGCCAAAATTGGAGCAGCTGAGGGCGCCTGTGTGATTGCAGTTTAAACATCATCCTGGGGAATTACAAGGTGGTGATCCGTCCAGCAGCTGGCACCCCACACAGCCTTAGTTACGAGCACGTCACATTTGTCACGCTTTCGAACTAGGACATAGTCCAGCAGATATTGTAGCAGTCCGTTCCCACGGTCGCAGTGGCTTTGTCACGTTGTCTTCCCGTTCGCCCCAGGTTCCTGGACGATTTGTTGCTGGAGTCGTTCAAACCTTGGCACCAGCCCATCGGCGTGCGTCGGTAACAGATTAGCTGCAGGCAACACAGCAAAAAATTATGCCAGCTGGGGTCAAACAATACCAATAACATGAGCGATTATAAATCCACATCGCCTTCTACCACGTTGGAAGTCAGAATGGTTTGAGAAGGGAAGAATGTGTTCCACATAGGCTCACGGGAAAAGAAGTCTGTTGCTGCGGATCCCACGGCAACCGCGCACGTCCTTCCAGGAAAGTCTTTCTGTGTCACCGTGGGCACAAGGGTCACCAATGCAGCTAGTTTGTCCGCCTTAGGTACAGCTGCCAAGAGGGCACAGAAGTCCTTGTATAATTTTTTCTTAAAGTCACCTGAACTGTCCGCTGAATTGGCATAGGCTCTGGTTATGCTGCCTAATTTATCTGCGCGGAGTGGTAATATCCTATGGTAATGAGATGGTCATTGACGTCCTAAGGCAGATGGGCAGCCGTCTTAGGACATCGTTCCTTTATGCAAGTATGGCTGCGCCTTCTCGCTGCTCTGCCATTGAACGTCCACTCAGAAGAAGGTGTATCCGGCACCCACTTCCTCCAGTTGGACCTCTTCAGAGGAGTGGGTCTCATTGACAGCTGAATTGGGTACTTTTGTGGCAGCAGTTCGATGAAGGCCGGAGCCGTCCTCCTTTCCGGATGGTTTCCCCTCAGACTGCTCAAAATGGAACACTCTGGGTTGCCGAATTGAGACCGTTCGATTTGCCACCCTATGAGAGTTAAGGGGATGGTAACGAGGTTTTCGCTTGTTGTAGTCTTCCAATTGCATTCCTCTTATCTACAAGCCCCGGTCACCTTGCCAACTACGTGTTTTTCTAGCCATTTTCAGGGCAAAATCTCTAACCACCTCCCACGTGAAGGTGTAAGCAGTGCTAACCCAAATAAGGGCTGAATAGGACACAAGAATACGAGCCTCCATCCGTTTTACAGGTTCCCTGGCGTCCAAATTCCAGGAAGGACATCCATTTCTGTGTCATATTCCTTACCGAAAATTTAAATTCACTCTTAATTTTAAGCTTAGGGCTAACCTTATCTGTACCATTTGCCTTGTTCTTCCTGGAAATCAGCGCGAAACAATTAGAATATCGGTTTCTTACTCTCTTCTTTTGCCTAGAGCTGTTCACTCATCCTAGGTTACAATCGAATTCCACTATGGATCACGAATTTTGTTTAGTAGGTAGCATACTGTTTTAGTCTGCTAAAGCACCCGTTAAAAACATGACACAATTTTGGATAGCAAGTCATCGTCAACTTGCGGATATTTATCACTTATGTACAAGGATAGACGGATTTGGTCTTTCAACATTGGTGCCTTCCTCTCGTTCCTAACCCCTCCTGTTTCATTTATTTGCCTAATTATTTCCACTGGTCCTTTGTTCTTTTTTTCAAAAAAAGGGTAGAGATGCCTTCTTTGGCCATCTAAACAGGAAACGAGAATAGGAACCGACCCGCCCGCTTAAAATGGGTGGCTTTATGGTAAATTTCATGAAGAGTCTAGATACCCGTGTCTTAATGCTAAAACTAACCCTAACAAAAACTAAACTGTCACCCTAAACCTAAATCCTAAAGCTAACACGATAACAGACTTAACCCTTAGCCTAATCATGACCCTAACCCAAACTCTGACCTTGACGTAAAAATTAAAACTTACCCTAAAATTAAACCCAACCCTCGCCTTATTCCTCAACATAATTTCCTTGGAACTTAGCGCAAAGTCAGATATATTATGGACGGTTACTTTTCCCGTGTTATATCTTAGCGGCCATACAAGACATTCTTACCCAAAAAATGGTAATTATTTAAAAATGGTTCTGTACAGTTTTTCTGTGTTTAAGTAAGCATTTTTTAGCTACCTGTAAAGCCGATGGGGAATTTGAGTTCACTGCCATCCCTTAGGGTACGATTTTTAAGCTACGGATCGTCTGGCTTGTGTACATATCTCATAATTACTTCGGCTATCAATATTGGTTTATCCACTTTCATTGTCAACAGGCACGGTCTAACCGTAACAGTCAATCGATAAAAGTCTAATAGTTTTCGTTAATTTGGCAAATTTAAGTAACGTAGAAGTTAGCAATCAGAGGTTTCATACACATTGGTGCCCTCCGGCCGTTTAAAATATAAAAAAATCAATTAAAAAGAAAGTGAAAATAGGCCCGTGCTCATAATGCTTTGATATAAAAGCCCTATATTCGGCAAGATCCGTGGCTTTACGGGCAGGTAAGCAGAATATTTCGGAAGATTTTAGAAAAGTAAACAAAGTAATTGTAAACACCTCACACTTAACACTGGCTAGTCATGGCAAAATAGCCATGTCTATGGCAGTCTCCTTAAAGTCGGAAATAAGGACGCCTAAGGAGTCGAAGCTACTATCGCCTTGCCATCCCTGGTACTAAAATTAACTATTTGAGGCATGAAATGTGAATTTGACAAAAAACATGCGCGGCTGATTTTAGTCTTGAGACACGTGTTTAAAATCTTTGATCAGTTGGCACGGTAAAATAGGGTAAATGCTTTAAGTCAAATGTGTATGCCACAGCTCCTTATGTTTGCTTCGTACGGCGAAAACTTGGAAATTCAGAGCGTTAGGTGGCTCGAGGGCATAAAAATCAACGTGCTCGGTATACAAGTGTTTCACTTGTTGCCTTCTTACCTGATTTAGTTGTGGCCGAGGTGTTGAGCTGCTTGCAAGATTGGATGTGGAAGGACAGCATGGTCCGGTGTCCCCACTTGGTTAGCCTAACTCTAAACCACTTGCTATAAATATTTGGACTTATAGGGGGGTACAGGCCTTTCACGGCGGTTGCCAAGACCACAGGCAGGAAGAGGCAGTCTATAACCCTGCTTTTGCTGCAAGCCAAAATAAAGAACACCTAGACGACTGGACATGTGATACATGCAAAGTTTTTACTGTCCCTAACTCACGCTTTGTATGCAGTTATTGATGGGAGCTATTTTCAAGTTGGGTGCCCACGGGTCAACTGCTCCCATGGAACTCTCTAAATTATTTTTTTATCCAAAACTCCATTGTTTCACCAAAAACCCGAAGACAAAGTAAATATTAATGACAGGAGGTGTACCAGCTGAGATCCTTGAGATATTTTATACTTTTATAGAAGTACCTTCAGCCATTTCCCGTGGTATTTCAGAGTACGGTGACGTCGGTCGGTATGAGGGGGGTTAAGAGTCTGATTGGTTCGTTGTGATTGCAGCGGTTTGCCAGTGCGCAATTCTTTGTCCGCAAATTTCAAGTCAATGGCGGTGTACGTTTGGGAACCCATTCTGCGTGTCCAGCTCGTGGAATGGTACTCGGCGGAGTAAATCTATTTGGCGGGATGACGGTGAAGCAACAAGTCAATTTCCTCAAACACCCCGGCTATCTGTCTTACGGGAACCGCGGTAAAAGGTTTTATACCGGCAGGCAGCAGGCTTTTTTCGTCGTCACTCATATCGTGCAAATGCTCTTTACTCTCAGAGGAAGGGACAAAAGTCGTCGACCAAGGCAGCTCTATGGATGCCATTTTCGTGGGCTTCATTGTTTTTGCTAGCGTGTCTCCACGGACGACTAGGACAAAATATTTGACAGTTTGTAATCCAGGGCAACATTTTAAGTGGATTTAAAGTTTTATATCATGCAGGCTGCAAAGAGTAATTGTTGGTACTACAACATCCAAACGGATACCAGTAGAAAGCGGTCCCACAAGCTTAACTATTAGACCTTCTTCTATTTTGCATCCACATGGACGACTGAACTGAGGATCTTTACTGTGTTGTCATCATGTGTGAAGATAACACAAAATCGGGGGAACAATGAACTCTGCTATTATGTGCAGAACTGGCAAGAAAATCTAGACAAACTAGACACCTGGTTCAGCGAATGGCCTCGAGTATTTAATATATCCAAACGTCGTACACGTTTACCAAAGTGTTGGTCCTTTATTCAATATATTTTACTGAAAAAATGGATGTGCACGAAGATCGACGTAGCTGAACGTCGTCCAACTTTCTCCTCCTCGAACACTGTCAAAGAAAAATCCAATATCAAGGAGAATCATGCATCGGATTAGGTGTGGTTTGAAAACCTTTCCCCTCAAAATCGTCACGCGAATTGTTGATGGGTTTGCTAGACCGCATATAAAATGACAGCGTTGAGGACGGATACCCTGGATGAATATAAAAAGTGACACCATCGGGCAGGTGCAACGATGGGCGAAAATGGGTTAATATTCTTAGGATCAAGATTCATTTGGCTCCCTTGTCCCAGTCAATATCGGTTGTACCAACTATGGACATTCCGCATTATCCGCAGTCATCATTTTTCGCTCATATGAGATTTCTTCAGGTATACAGACATGAGCCATCTACACAAGGTCAAACGCGAATGCACGCGCCCAGACTCATTAAAATTTTCTTTCAATCAGGGGTTGTTCGATCGTGGAACGTAAAATCGTAACGGTTGATACCATGGTTGTGTTCAAACGGCAGTTGCATTGTTCAATTTTTGCTAACCGACGACTCTCACTGTTGGAATATTTCCGGCCAGCTATGAACATCACTTTCTCATTTCATTTTATGTGAATTGCATTACTACCTGGGTGTTGTAGAATGTTTCATGAATTTTACAAATGACTTTATTTTATGCTGCCTTCATAATCGCAACCCTGCATCAGTAAGATCATCCAGGGTTCCACCCGTAATTCTCGAATATTGATGGAAAATTCTACGGAATTGAGACGCTCAAAACAAAAGATCAGTTTTTATACCATGAAAGTTTGCATTTTAGTTGCATACAACCTGCGTTGAAGTCAAGAGTCATTCGCATGTTGTAGGGTCAGTCCTGCAGCTCATTGTCACCTAAAGCGATTATATCCACTGAATGAATGGATTGCCGAAATACAGAGACTAGGAGATAAAATTGTACGCATTGTACGAGCTGAATACCAAGAAGTTATCGATCAATGACTTTTTTGAACTTGATGTCAAAGACAAGACCGAAGACAATAGGCGAATAGGCGCTGAGAGCGGTAGTGGGAACCCAAGGACTAGTCAATCTTCAGCTGAAGTAAAGTCGTTTACCGAAACCTAAAAATAGGAAAGGGTGACGTGTTAATGGGAGTACAAATGGCTTTTTGGAGAAAAATTACGAGTTTTTTATTTGTACTCAGCCGGCTATTTAAGATTAAGATCTACGTCAGCATCCATTTCGACAAGAAAATTGCGGCAGGACCTCTCGTCAATAATGCAAGTAGTGTACGTGAAACCCCCAAGGTCGTCACTTTTTGTGACATTTTTGAGAGTTTACCATCGATAATTTCTTTTAGCGACGTGGATACCGACAATAATGGGCTTAAGGCATTAAAGCAACTGCAAAACCTGCCATGACTGAATGGGTATGAAATGTTATGGAAGGGGGGGGGGACCTCGGTGACAAGAGCTGGAAGATTTCAACAGTGAGAAAAGTGATTAACACAGAGCTTGATAACCTCAAGTGTGATTACCTCTTGATTTGCGATTATCTACTTGATAGTATGCATGACTAAATGGACTGTGGTACAGTTGAACCCATATAATACAGCTTCCGGCTGGCAGTTCGTGAGGGATCCGATCAGCAGTCCTCACGACAATTTAGTTAGACAAAGAGAACACGTTTGGTGCATGGAGTTTTCGTCCAGATAAGGGCATTTTTTGGCGCAAAAGCTGCCTGCGCATTCCGACATCAATATTTTGTCAAGTTGACATATTCGACCCTGTTATCTACGATGAGCTCCTCCTGCCTCATCTCCCTGATGGTTATAAACAGTATCTCTGGCTGTTATATGATCTATCACACGACAAGGAGCGTTCCGAACCCTCATAGGTTGTCACCAACATCACAATGCTATCAACCTGCATTGTACCAATCCCATCAACT
This sequence comes from Schistocephalus solidus, assembly GCA_017591395.1. NCBI lineage: Eukaryota > Metazoa > Platyhelminthes > Cestoda > Diphyllobothriidea > Diphyllobothriidae > Schistocephalus > Schistocephalus solidus. Next base: position 215,085 of record WEDG01000323.1, on the reverse strand, counting down.
CTAGCTATTAATTCTTTAGAGAAGCAGTTTTTTCCCTTGTTTTTTTTTTAAATTGGCAGCTTGCCGAACTCCACCGCCGATTTAAACCGTAGGAGTTTTTTTCACTGCTTCTTTCCTAGTTCACCGTATATTCCAAATATTGTTGACTATTGTTTGAAAAATGACGGATCGTTATGTATCGAATGTGCCTACTGTGTGCCTGCTGTTCGTATGAATGTTCACACAGAGCAGCAATTATCCAATTTGTATTTATACCGCGATACTAAGTTTGTAATGGTGGGGCCCTCTGGGCCTTAAATATACAATTTAACTTGGCGGCTTGCCGAACTCCGCCTCCAATTTAACCGTAGGAGTTTTTTTCAATGCTTCGTTCCTAGTTCACCGTATATTCCAAAGATTGTTGACTATTGATTTAAAAATGGCGAATCGTTCTGAATCGAATGTGCCTACCATACTACTCATTTCTGCTGTTCTTCTGGATGTTCACACAGAGCAGCCATTATCCCCTTTGTATTTATATCGTGATACTAAGTTTGTAATGGCGGGGCCCTCTGGGCCTTCGTAATGATCATCTCTCTGTGGTAGTTATCTATTTTGATCTTAGTAAGGCATTCGATAAAGTGCCTCATAAACGACTTCTAGCTAAACTAGAAGCTATAGGATTTCGTAGTCCCCTTACTGACTTTATTAGATCATACCTAAATGATCGAAAACAAAAAGTTTTAGTGGGGTCCTCATACTCAAGTGCTACCCCGATTGTGAGTGGCGTCCTTCAAGGTACCGTATTAGGTCCTCTGTTGTTCTTACTGTATATAAATGATATTTCATCGATAGTTAAACATTCTGAATCTTTTATTTATGCTGATGACCTCAAATGCGTGTATTCCTTCTCTAACTCTACGACCGAACAATGCCTTGAACAAATTCATTCGGACTTAGACGCTCTTTCGGCGTGGAGCTCCACATGGCTAATGGAGTTCTCACCTTCTAAGTGTCGCTGCATGAGTTTTGGGCCTGTAAGGCTGCCGCATCCTCTTATTTTGAAAGGTTGCCCTGTGATTGAATGTTCCTCCATCAAGGACTTGGGCTTAAGCTACACCAATAAATTAGATCTTTCGCCTCATGCCGATAGGATTACGGCCAAAGCTGCTCGGATTTGCGGCTTTATTTCTTATAATTTCTACCTTCCTGAAATTAAATTAAGACTTTATCGTATGTTTGTACTTCCCATTCATGAATTTTGCTGTCCTTTCTTCGGTTTAATGAATGAATCTAGCCGTTCAAAAATTGAAAATGTCCAAAGACATTTCACAAAAAAACTCCTATTTCCTACTCTTTCAACTACTTCCTACTCAACAAGATGCCAGCTAATGAAGCTAAAATTTCTTTGGGTCAGGAGACTTGAAGCAGGCTTTTGTCTCCTTTTTCCGACTAAATAATAGTTCAACTCTCCCCAAGCTTTCTGTCATTACCCCCGTTAGTCTTCCTTATAACCTAAGAAATTCTGCACTAATTATACCTCCCCTGCATCCTCCACGTGTAAACGCTCTCTCGTCTTTGCTTCTAGGTATAGTTTTCTTTGGAATAACTTGCCAATTGAAATTAGGTCGTTAACTAGTCTATCTGCATTCAAGCGAAGACTGCACATTTATCTTAACACTGATTCTATTAACCTTTTATTTTCCTCATCTTTTCCCAGTAGCTTTCCCCATGACTCGGAGAAAGGACCATCGGGAATTTAAATGACCCTCTTGAAACTATATTTTCGCTACCTCGGGTCGCCTATGAACTATGATGTCTCCTTATATCACCAGTCATCCAAACGATGACGTCATTCGGACGTACACATTCGGTGGTCCACAGTCTAAAATGCTACCGTTTCTTTGGATACTAACCATCATCAGAATTCAATTCTGGATCCTAAGATGCTGAGGACTTAAGTTCATTGACGCATTTTCGTGAGATTTTGTTTCATACGCCTAAGTGATCAAGAACTAATCACCTCGACGTTTCATTATCTCATTCTGAAATGCTACTACCGTATTACCCTACTCTACCACCTGACCATTTTTCCTAAGCAGTTTTTTCTCCTAAATTCTATTAAAAAATGAAGGCTTATGGAACTCTGCCTCCATTTTTATGGTAGGAGTTTTTTTCACTGCCTATTTTTTTCTAGTTCACCATTAATTTTAAAACATCGCTAACTGTTGACATAGCAGGACAAGTTATGTATTTTTACATTTTATCTGCACACATTGTCATAACTTATTTTCGTTACTAATGTTTGCTTAGACAGTGCCTTGCCGGTGCTAACCAAATATAAATTCTAAATTCTAAATAAATACAATTTATTTATATATAAGAGCTGAACACATGATCGAGTGCATGATGCTCATCGCCTTTTAAATCGGTCTTTTGTAGTGTTCGGGGGGCAATAGGTTTTAAATTGTCCAGATACCTAGATATTCGGTCGAGTCCACCTCTTTTAGAGAAATTCTGTCTAAACAGGTTTGGTTTTTGAGAAACACCCTCCCGACCAGATGGAATAGCCGGCCAGTTTATCAAGGTTTTCTTGTATTTTCTGCGCGTCGTTGGCATAATTAATGCTTATCCAGATTTTTATACCGTCTGCAAACATGATAACATCATGGTCAAGATTATGAGTGCAGTCGATTACATAAATGAGGAACAGAAGATTACCTCAAAACAATATATATCTCAGACTGAACCCCGTGGAAAATCCCTTTCGACTGTTACCCATTTGGATTCTGTGATACAAACAATTCATGTTGCACTCTGCATAACCTAAAACTTTGGAGCCACTTAAACTCGTTACCCTTGATGCCATATTGCCAAATCTTGTGCAAGAGTCATTGATGAAGTCGGAGAAGACATCAACTGGCCGGCCCTGGTCTATGGCTTTTGTAAATTTTTCCTGCGAATAAACGCCACTCGTAAGACATAACTGACAACGGCGAAAACCAGGCTGGGCAGCACATTTTATTTTCTTCTGCTCCACATACGTCATTAAATGTCTCTTTATAGGTCGTTCCATGATCTTGCACAAAATACAGGCTAAGCTAGCGAGACGGAAATTTTTCGACTCCAGTCCGAACCCTCCTTTGTGAGTCGGAGAAAGAAGGGTAGTTTTCCGTTCTTGCGACAGTTCGCCTTTTTCGCGGACTTTCGGAATATCCTCAACACCATCTTACTCTGTACATCGGCCAATTTTCGAAGGGCAAGTGGATGAATTCTATCTGGGCTGGGTGACTTGGCAGGCATCAGCTGGAGTTAAGTCTGTCCTTATCGATGTGGGCGAGAACTAAAGATTATTATTTTATTTTATTTATTTATTGCCAGTTTACAGGCTAGGTCAAAAAAATATATATACAGTAGAGGGTCAAGCTGACAGTGAAAAAAACTCCTGATCGTTGTTTGATGTGTTTTCAGGAGAAAAAACTGCAGCTTATTGAGTAATTAAAGTTCTGGACAGGGACGCGTTAACAGGTGCCCGGTGAAGAACCTCTCCATTCAGTGTTACGGATCCGGTATTCTGCACCAGCAGGTATGTCGGCGAGCGGCTGTTCGCTGTTGAATGAGAAATAAGCCGATTGAGGTCTGCAGAGCCAGTAATTTTTCCCCTCAGCATGAAGACCGGCACAGGATTCAGAGTCCGTGAACGCCATCAGAACCGAAGAGAGCTTACACAGAGTCAGCACCCATAAGTTTTGGAAGGTGTCCTGAATGTAGAAAACTAGTGACAGTTCGCGTAAACAAGGGATAGCTTTGCTGAATTTTGATACTTCTGGGTAGCTTATTCCAGATTGCTATAGCGTTTACCGAAAAAAACTGCGGTATCTAACTGTGCGTGACAAAGGAAGAAATAAAAATACATCTCGATGACTGGTGCGCCTAGAGTGGTCGAGGTGCCTCAGAGATGTAAGGGGGTTGAATGTACGCTTGTTTAGTAGTTAAAACAGTAAAAATAGTCCCTTCTGTAATCTACGAAGCCATAGCGGGTCAAGGCTTGTAAGCTCACAGCGTTGTTGGTAGGACAGGTTTCGGTGATCTGAATAGAAAACTCTTTTTGTAAAGAAGTGCTGGACTGATTCTATCTTCTTTCGTTCACTAGCGTGCGAAGACTAAATAGAAACGAGCAGTATTCCAGACTAGGCCTGCCATACATTTTATAGAGGCTGATTCTAATTTTGACGGTTTTAAAATTTCTGAGAATAAACCCAGTAGTTTGGCGTGCTTTCGAGACAATCAGGGCGCAGTGCTCTGACAGATTAAGACTACTAGAGTATGATATGCCCAGATCCTTTATAACTCTGGGCACGTTTAGATCGTGACCGTCTGTGCTTAGGTGGGGCTGATGGTTGTCGCCAATAACCATAACGGAGCACTTTTGCCAAGAAAGTGAGAGGCGCCATGTGCGACACCACTGAGCGAAGGCCTGAAGATCCGTTTTTAAGAGCTCAAGCACGATGTTGCGATCAATCGGTTTATATCGATAGGCAACTTGTAAATCGTCAGCGTACAGAAAGGGCCTACCATACTGAAAACAATCAGGAACATCGTTAACAAAGAGGCAAAATAGAAGCGGGCCGAGCACGCTGCCCTGAATAACTCCGCTCCTCACATGCGTGGGGTTGGAGATAACATCAGAAATTTTAACCCGTTTTGCGCGAGCATGTAAATAGGAGGATATTAAGTTCAGAAGCTTGTTACCTATGCCGAAGGAGGCAAGTTTCAGCAAAAGGAGCTCATGGTCAACACGATCAAAAGCCTTAGTGAAATCGAAGTAAACGGTGTAAATTGCAAAACCGCTATCTCTAGATTGTAGCAAATGATCAAAGAAAGAGAGCTGGCAAGTGTCACGAGACCTTTTTTCGAGAAAACCAGGCTGAGCCGCATTAAGTAGGTTATTTTCTCTTAGGTGACACATCATCTTGTCTTTGATCAAGGTCTCGAAGATCTTCGAGACTGCTGGTAGTGTATTTATTGGCCTTAAGTCGTCAAATGACGTAGGTCGGCCGTGTTTCGGAAAAGGCAGCATGTGCGATTCCTTCCATAAAATAGGGAAAGTTTCACTTTCAAGAGCAAGATTAAATATCTTATACAGAAGGGACGGAAATATATAGTTTGCATCCACCTTTAAAACGCTGACCGGGACGCCATCTGGTCCTGGACTGTATGATTGACGAAAACGCCGAATGGCTACGGTCACGTCCCAGAGGGTAAAGGTTATGGTTTCGAGGACGTTACCTGTCCAAACCCGGATGTTAGGAAAGGGGGCGACAGTATGTTCACTAAACGTTGAAGCCATTGAACGTTGAAGCATTGAAGCTATCAGATGTCAACTTAGCGTCATCTATTGGGTTTCCTAAGGCGTCTCGAAGTACGGGATGTTGCGTTTTTCTCTGCGCTTTTACTGTGCGCGAAAAGAGCTTCGCAACATTTAACGAAGGGTTTTCGGCAAAAGTAAACTCATCGGCTTGTCATTTTTCGTCAGACAGCCTCTTAGCCTCTTCAAAGATTTGCTGGATCAAGGGCAGGACGGAGGTGTCGTTTTGTAGATGAAAACGACGGAAGAGTCTACGCAGTCTACGGCGGAATGATAAAGGGAGGTAGACTTCATCCTTGACATTAATTATTTTCTTACGGGAATAAAACGAGAAATGAGTGGACATAGAACTTTGTAAAAAGTATCAGTACAAACATTTGCATCCGAACATACAAAGAAGTTAGTCCAGTCGTGGGAATTTAGGTGTGTTAGCAATTCCCTCATATTTGCTGATCTGAAATCACGGAATAAGCTATATTTTTTGGAAAAGGTTTTGGCAGCCGCTAGTTCTAGTGTAGAAAGAACTATAGTGTGATCAGAATTCCCAAGTGGATCTAAAGGTGACACTGACGATGGCTGACAACCTCTACAAAAAATAAGATCAAGTATGTTTGATCCTCGGGTGGGAAAATCAACTACCTGGTCCCACATGCCTATATCTATGGCCTCAAGTAGGTCTTCGAACATTGCAGGACCGGAAGTTGGAAACCAGTGAACTTCAGGAAGATTGAAGTCACCTGCAATCAAGCAGTACTTCAGATTTAAGTCAGCTGCAGCGTAAAATGCCAGCGAGAGACAAAGATCGTAATCCTCGCTGGCATTGGGTGGGCGATAGACACTACCAACGAGTAAAGAGTAGTTATCTTTTAGATCTACTCGGAGCCAACAGCTCTCCTCTACCGCGGTAAATTGGCGATAGTCCAATGGAAAAAATGTAAGTGGTTGCCTAACATAGATACAGCTTCCTCCGCCACGGCCCTCGTGTCGATCATTCTGAATGTAAGCGTAGCCTAGAATAGAGAGTTCCGAGTCAGATACACAGGGTGTTGCCCATGTCTCTGTAACTATTACAATGTCGGGGCGGTGGATGAAAACCAGAGTCTGGAGCAAAGGCATCTTATTAAGCAGAGATCTGGCATTGAGGACGATTAGTTTAAGCGGGCACGTTTTTGGTTTTCTGAAACGGGACAGTTAGGCTGTCAGGGTGACTGCCTTCGGCCAGAGAAATGCTCTTTTCACTTGAACTATCTGTCCATCCCTTATTTTTGAGATTTGCCTCGCCATTGGTCTTTCGTGTTTTCAGTTCTATTATTAGCTGTCGCATTTTCATTCGCTTTTTCAACCCATATTCCGGTTGAAAAAAACACTTCAGAATGCGGACCCCGCAGGGTTGATTTTTCTCTGTAGCAGGAGCTGTGCCTGCGCTTTGTTTTTCCAAAGAGGATTTTAAGAGGTCTTGGTCGAGGATTTGAATCGGTTGTAGACAGAGCCTTCCCTATTCTATATGCCTTGAGAATATGAATGGACTCACCGTCCATCAGTAGCGTTTTTGCATACAATTGAAGGAGTTCCAAGTCATGTTTAACTCGCTCCTTTGGAATAATTGAAGCTGACTCCGGGACACCTTTAATGACTACATTCTGTTTTCGACTCAATCTAGGGCCCGTTTGTAACTCAGATCTTTCAGCTGAGTGAGTACTGGTAACCAGCTCACTTTGCCTGATAGGTCCAGATGAGCCGGATGTTGGGCAGGCTGGAGCCAAGTCTCTGCACGACTTGTTCTTCTTAGACCTTTTCTTCTTTGGCTTTACAAACTCACCAACCTCTTCAACATCGCATGTTGGTGCAACGTCTACCAGTGATGTAGTGATGGGCGGTAAAGCCAGATTAGTGCTGATGCTACCCGAACTAAGTACTGGACTAGATGGGGCTCCCTTCGGAAGTAGCGAAAATTCCTCTGGTTTACCGGGTCCAGCTATCGCGATCTGTTTAATGTGACTTTTATGCAAGCTTGAAGAAGCTATAAATGAATACGCATTTTGCTTTGTGGTAGGTTTATTACGAACAGGAGCTTTTTTAGCAGTTGGGCAAGATATGAGATTTTTTAAGTTATTTATTTCTTGTCTTAGATTGCTTATTTCTTGCTCCATCCCTGAGAATTTCTGCTGGAGGCTGAAACACTCCATACATGTTTCGTCTTCGTAAGCTACATTAGTTAAGCTTGCTGAACTTTTACCCCGTTTAGCAGGAGGTGAACAAATAGCAGAATAATGATAGTTAAAATTGTTTTCTATTTATAATCTTTCTGATTTTTTTTTCATTGCTCTGGGTAGTGGAGTGGTGAAGGATTTGTTTCATGAGTGAATACCGACTGAATGCAGCTAGAAAGGACTGAGGCTTTCGCGTGGTCATCTATCTCCAGTACTCCACTCTGAAACCAAAGCACTGGAATCGGGTTACGAACTGTTTGGTTATTGCTTATGTAACCGTATAGGTTCTTGAGATATTCCAAAGAGTTCTGTTGTATGGTTAGCTCATAGTTCCTTCGAAGTCTGTTTGCCTCACGCATACAGGCACCCAGTTTTCGTCTGTATTCTTGCAGGCGTTTGACACTCCCCGTTAGTTCAATAAGATTTCACAACTAAGTTATTCTTTTGAAAGACCTATGAAGTTTGTGGTTTATCCACTGTGTAAGGTTGTTTGTTTCCTTTTGTTTTAGTTGAAAATATAGATTAACAATTATTGGGATCTACAATCTGAACGTACCTTGGTATTCGTGATGGTTTCCCATATTGCGTTTGTCCACGCTATTCTTGAGATTTGTGTTTTCATGTTGGATAAATAGCACTTCCATGTGTTTGTTTCTAGTTGTTACCGTGAGTCAGGCTGTGAGAACATGGAATTCGCAAATAGCAGTACAATATGATGTCTAGCAATTTTTGGTATGAAGTCTTATAGATCCAACAAAGTCTCCTAGTCGTGGATGAACACGATGTCTAGACACTCCGAACGTCGTCCTTCCTTAAAACTTTTTGCCGCATGATACATTCTGAAAAAGTCGTTTTCCGCTGCCATCGCAAGCAAAGGATGATAAAATCTATCCGTTGGACTCAAAACAGTCCAACTTTGCCAGTTGACGTTAGGAACGTTAAAGTATCCAACGATAAGGACATCGTTGTTCGAACAAGCCCTACTCAGTTCTGTTAGGAGAAGGAGCTCGCGTTCGGCATTCCAGTTTGGGGGTTGGGGTGGTATGTAACTGTTACTAGCAGTAGCTGGCGTATTTACTTGCTGTATTTAAGATCAAACTTTAACTTATGTTTTCATGGGATTTGGCTTGAAAAGTGCAGTTATATTAGAGCTAACATAAAGAGCGATTTCTCCTCCGTGGTTTCTTCTACCTTTTCTACTGAGTTGATGGTCGTGGAGGGATACTTCGTGTTCTCGAATATCACCTGAGAGCCAGGTTTTTGTCAACGCAAATATGTCTGGTGATAGTTCGTCTACAGTAAGTTCATGTTACTGAACATTTGAGTACATTATCTTTACCATCCGTCGTGTCTGTGACGAGCAGCCCTGATGGCATAAGAGTTCTACCACAGGAAAGATCTCTTCATCAATTTAATTATCAGTCTCTCATTTGGAGCCATTTTTTCTCCTCTTCGATTCTGACCTAAGCTCCCTCATTTTTTGTCTTTCCACCGGTTTGTACTCCAGCTGCAAAATACGCATCTATTTTTGAGTTATGGAGAGGCATTCTCCGTTCTATGAGATTTGGAGCCTGAACTGCATTTTCGAGAATGATTTTAAGAGGCCTTGATAATGACAAACTCATGTGAAGCATCCACTTTCTATATATGGAAAGCTTTGTGCCGGTAACGCATTCTCCATTCAGAAGATCGACATTCGAATATGCTCGAAAAATATTGAGGTCATGTTGCACCCTTTTCTTTGCTATGGAATAAATTGCCTCAGGAGCCCCTTTTATAACGTCACTGCGTCTTCGATTAAGGTATCTGTATTTTACTTGGTATTCCAAGTTGTTCGTTGTCAGGATGAAGTATACTCGGTTTGACTATGCTATTTGCGTCAGTATTGTAACAAGTAGTACCGAATCCCCTTGTTTTAGTGAAGTCACACTTTAGTTATCTCTCTAGGTTTTTAGAATCGGATGGCATGTATCTCCATCTGCTTAACCCAGCTTCTGGATTCACGATAAGTGATTGATTTTTCATATCGCGTAGCCTATTTTTACGTATCGTGACATTCCCATTTAGCTTATTCCGTTCCAAAACTCGTTTTTACCTACAATAGATCTGTTCCGTATTGTTTCTCTTATTTAAAGTTCGATTTCGTTATATACTCTTAATAAATCTTCACATCCAGTGCTATTCCACTTATACATTATTTCGGCCATTTCCCGATCCCGAAACTCAGCTAAGGCTGAGATTAAAGAGCTTTTAGACAGAATTCTTGAAGAAGTATCACCAGCCCGGACGAAGTCTACATCTCCAACCTCTTCTGACAGTCAGATTCCCGCTTCCTCTTCTCATTCGGCCGCTAAAATGGTGACAGCGTACGCCGGACCTTACTCCCCACCTTACCTCAGAGAAGTCATGTGTTGCGTCATACCCCGCGTAATACTTCCCACCACCCTAACCCCATTCTTGTCCCTATCCAATACCACCCAGGTCAGAACATTCACGATTGGCTCGTAAAGCTGGCCCTATTCCTTCCTGACGTCCCCGACTAACACACTCGCTATACGCTTCGGTTCCTCTCACCCACAGCCCGTAAACTCGCACTTTCATCAGGCTTTTCCCTCACTTCCTAATTTCCGGTTACCCGAGATATTCTAACTTCCTTAGTTGATAATACGCTCACCGCTGGAGTAGCCGGCAAGAAACTTTACAAGCTAAATCAAACGCCAGGACAGTCCGCCGAGCATTTCATGATGGAACTTGGTCACTTGGCTCTCCTTGCCTTCCCTTATCAACCAGCAGCTGACCTCGACGCACTCGATTGCACCGTTTCATATCCGGCGTCCGTGACCACACTAGCACTAACAGTTTCCTACGCCAACCACCCCCCCCCTAACCTGGCGGCAGCCCTGAAACAGTGCTGCCAGTAAGATTAATTCTATGCTGAAACCATGTCTCAGAACTTCGTCAGCAACCGACACAAAAACCCAAACCTCTGTTCCACCCAACGTCTCCAATGACCTACGATCCCTGAACAAGAAACCACCCCTACCCGTGCGAGTTCCCAATCATAATCCGGGCTGCCAATACAGCACAGCAGTTGGCTCACAGGCTCGACGCTGCGGACTAAACCCACTCCTTATTTTCTCGCCCGTATATACCGTGATGAGCTCTAATCTGTTTCCACCTTTACTGTTACTATTATATAAGGTTTTCATCTCGTGAATTCCTTGATCGACACAGGTGCCACCGTTTCCATAGCTTATACCCAAAACCTTCCCCCGCACCTGTTAAGTCATATAAAATCATTGAGCATGCCCCATCACCTGCGAGCAGCTAACGGCACCACGATTTCTATCTCCGATAATATTATTCTTCAGTTTACCATTGAGGAGTCCACTGTGACGTACACATTCTTCGTCACACTCGTTAACCCATGGCCGGTCGTCCTCGGGCTCGAGTTCCTCACAGAGCATGATTTTGCCATATATATCCGGTGCAAGTGCCAAGTTTTAGGTCCCCGTGCTACTTCTCCAATCACCCTATCCATTCCAAGTGACCACGATTTTGTCTATAACGCTGTCCTGTCATCTACTGTCTTAGAACCCACCCACTTGATTGACATCCTTCCTCCCGTATCCACCATAGAGCCAGCTGCTTGGCAACAACTGCGTGACCTTCTAGCTTCTCTTGCTGACGTATTTACATGGTCTACAAGTAGTGTTGGTTGTACAAGTCTATTAAAACATACCATCGATACTGGAGACGCCAAACTCTTTTGACAACCCCCGACACATCCCCGTTCGATACCGCGAAGAAGTCAACAAACTTCTTGATGAACTACTGCAAGCCAAGATAATCCAACCTCCATCCTCTCCTTGGGCTTCACCCATCGCCTTAGTACTTTAGAAGGTTGGCTCGCTGCGTCTGTGCATCAGCTATCGTCGACTAAACGCCGTGGCTGTGTGGGATTCGTTCCCTCTTCCGAGATTGGACGATACGTTAGACAACCCAAGACAAGCAACATGATTTTCCACCCTCGACCTCAAATCATGGTACTGGCAGGTCAAATTAAACTCGAAGGACCGTCCCAAGACAGCCTTCACAGTTCCGCAGGGGCTGTTTGAATTCCAAGCATTACCCTTAGGGTTGTCAATACAAGCAAAAATGTGAGTCCCAGGAAGTAAGTGGGAGGAAGAAGACGCGATCGCTGAGACAAGGGCTTTATTCGCCTGACATTTCGGATTCCAACTCGAACCCTTCATCAGAGACATTATCAGATATGGGTAATTCGTACACAGGGAGTTGCAGTATTTATAGGATGCCGTCGTTATGCTACTGCACGCCTACGGCAATGAACAGCTCCCCCTTCAGTGATGACGACTACGCTCTGGTGCGTTAATTGTTTGATGGCCGGCATGCGAGGCGTTATCCACTGAAATTTCGTCACTCATGTTGGAGCGTGGCGTGATGATTGCTCGGCCATCTGGCTCACTGGCACCGGCATTGGAAAATGTGTTCGCCTGAGTACTCCCCGAGAGGCCGATCGTTCTGGCCAAACTGAGCCTCAACACCAAATATGGGTTGAGTAGGTCATTGCACTTGTTAATAGATCGGGGGCCTGTAAACAATGACTCAAGCAACTCGCGGATCACGTGATTATCACCTCTTGTGAGAATCGCGGCTGCATTGAACTTGAATTTGTGGCCGGTTCTCGCTAAATGAGCCGCTACATGAGAATCGGCGTTTATTTCGCCACACGTGTTTGGCAATTCGCGTTCGAACAGTCTTTTGGATTCTCCGACGTAGTTGCTTTTCGCACAACTTTACCAGATCCGATAAACAACTCCAGATGTTTCTTGCCGCGGCAGTGGGTCCTTTGGTCTCATTTCTGACGCCGAATTATCGCCTCTGGTCGGCGTGTGACTCCAACTCCATGTGGCGCGAGAAGGCGGCTGACGGCCTCCGATCCATTTTTGACGTTTGGTATCGCACGCCGATTTTTTCGTTTAACCCGTTTGCAGATGCACTAGTTGATGAAGGTGTGCGGGTTACCATTTTCTCTGAACCCCCATCGAAGATATTGTACTTTGGCAACCTTGTCTTCCGGTTCACTGCGGTGCGTCTCAACACGCCGATATAGCGTCCTTACGCAACTGCCTTTGTGGCTGATTGGGTGGTTAATGTTAACGTTCAGTACTTGCATCGTATTAATCCCTTTCCTGGACTCTTTGGTCGTTAGGCCACCACAATCTTTGCTAAATACGAGGACGTCGAGAATGAAAACAACCAGTTGACCTTCGTTGACAAAAAGGCAAAATAGGAACGGGCCAAGCACGCTACCCTGAATAACTCCACACCTCACATGCCTGTGGTTGGAGATTACAACTGAAATTTTAACCCGTTGTGTGCGAGCATCCAAATAGGAGGATATTACGTTCAGAATCTTGTTACCTATGCCGAAGGAGGCAAGTTTTAGCAAGAGTAGGTCATGGTCAACATGATGAAAAGCCCTAGCGAAATCGAAATAATCGGTGAAACGTGCAAAGCCACTGTCTCTCGATTGTAGGACATGATCAAAGAAAGAGAGCTGGTAGGTGTCAAAAGAGCTTTTTTCGAGAAACCCATTCCGAGCCGCATTAAGTAGGTTAGTCTCTCTTAGGTGAAACACCACCTTGTCTTCGATCAAGGTCTCCAAGATCTTCGAGAATGCTGGCTGTGTATTTATTGGCCTACAGTCGTCAAATGACGTAGATCGGCCCTGTTTGGGTTTAGGCAGAATATGCAATTCCTTCCATAAAATAGGGAAGGTTTCGCTTTCAAGGGCAGGATCAAATATCTTATAGAGAAGGGACAGAAATATATCATTTGCATCAGCCTTTAGAACGCTGACCTGGACACCATCTGGTCCAGGACTGTAAGATTGATGAAAACGCCTAATAGCTCAACTCACGTCCCAGAGGGTAAAAGTTATGGTTTCGAGGACTTTACCGGTCCAAACTCGGATGTTCGGAGATAGAGCGACCGAATTTTCACTAAAATTTCTAGACAAGAAACCATTAAAGTTATCAGCTGTCAACTTAGCGTCAGCTATAGGGTTTCCTAAGGCCTCTCGAAGTACGGGGTGCTGCGTTTTTCTCTGCACTTTTGCTGTGTGCGAAAAGAGTTTCGCAAATTTAACGAAGGGTTGTTGGAAAATTTGACCTCATTGGATAGCTGTTTTTAGTTAGACAGCCTCATAGCCTCTTCAAAGATTTGTTGGATCAAGGACAGGACGGAAATATCGTTTTGTAGATGAAACCGGCGTGAGAGTCTACGCAGTCTACGGCGGAAAGATAAAGGGGGGGGGTAGACTTGATCCTTGACATTAATTATTTTCTTACGGGAACAAAACGAGAAATGAGTGGACCTATAACTTAGAACAATGTATCAGTACAAACATTCACATCCAAACATAGAAAGAAGTTAGTCCAATCGTGGGAATTAAGACGGGTAAGCAATTTCCCCATATTTGCTGATCGGAAACCACGGAAATATCTATATTTGTTTTAGAAAACCTTTTCGTCAGCCCTTAATTCTAGTGCAGAAAAAAACTATGGCATTTTCAGAAATCCAACGTGGGTCTAAAGGTGACACTGATAATGGCTGACAACCTCTACAAGAAATAAGATCAAGTATGTGTGATCCTCGGGTGGGAAAATCAACTACCTCGTCCCACATGCAAGGATAAATGGCCTCAAGAAATTCTTCAAACTTTGCAGGACCGGAAGGTGGAAACCATTGAACTTCAAGAAGATTGAAGTTAGAGAGACAGAGATCGTAATCCTTGCTGGCGTTGGGTGGACGATAGACACAACCAACGTTTAAAGAAAAGTTATCCTTTAGAAAAACTCGGAGCCAACAGCTTTCATCTACGGTGGTAAATTGTCGAAAGGCCAATGGCATAAATGTAAGCGGTTGCTTAAAATATATACAGCTTCCTTCGCCACGGCCCTCGTGTCGATCATTCCGGATAGAAGCGTAGCCTAGAATAGAGAGTTCGGAGTTCGATACCCAGGGTATTGACCATGTCTCTGTAACAACTACAAGGTCTGGGCGATGGACGAAAACCAGATACTGGAGCAAATGTATCTTTTTTTGTGTACCAGTCTTAATTTTCTTTGACTTCTTCCTTTAGAAATCGAGGCTGATGAAACTTTTTCTAAAAAATATAGTTTTTTCCATGATTTTCGATCAGCAAATACGGGGGAATTACTAACACATCTTAATTCCCACGATTGGACTAACTTCTTTCTATGTTTGGATGTGAATGTTTGTACTGATACATTCTACCAAGTTCTAGGTTCACTCATTTCTCGTTTTGTTCCCCGTAAGAAAATAATCAATGTCAAGGATGAAGTCTACCTCCCTTTATCATTTTGCCGTAGATTGCTTAGACTCTCCCGTCGTTTTCATCTACAAAACGACACTTCCGTCCTGTCCTTGATCCAACAAATCTGTGAAGAGGCTAAGAGGCTGTCTGACAATAAACGTGTAGCTGGTGAGATCAACTTTGCTGAAAACCCTTCGTTAAATGTTGCGAAGCTCTTTTCGCGCACAGTAAAAGCGCCGAGAAAAACGCAGCACCCCGTACTTCGAGATGCCTTAGGAAACCCTATAGCTGACGCTAAGTTGACTGCTGATAGCTTCAAGGCTTTCTTGTCTAAAACTTTTAGTGAACATACTGTCGCTCCCTTTCCTAACATCCGGGTTTGTACCGGTAACGTCCTCGAAACCATAACTTTTACCCTCTGGGACCTGACCGTAACCATTCGGCATTTTCGTCAATCTTACGGTCCTGGACCAGATGGCGTACCGGTCAGCGTTCTAAAAGTGAATGCAAACGATATATTTTCGTCCCTTCTGTATATGATATTTAATCTTGCTCTTGAAAGTGAAACTTTCCCTATTTTATGGAAGGAATCGCACTTACTGCCTATTCCCAAACACGGCCGACCTACGTCATTTGACGACTTTAGGCCAATAAATAGACTACCAGCAGTCTCGAAGATCTTAGAGACCTTAATAAAAGACAAAGATGATGCGTTACCTAACAGAGAATAACCTATTTAATGTGGCTCAGCATGGGTTTCTCGAAAAAAGGTCTTGTGACACTTGCCAGCTCTCTTTCTTTGATCATGTGCTACAATCTAGAGACAGCGGTTTTGCAATTTACACCGTTTACTTCGATTTCCCTAAGGCTTTTGATCGTGTTGACCATGAGCTCCTACTGCTGAAAATTGCCTCCTTCGGCATAGGTAACAAGTTTCTGAACTTAATATCCTCCTATTTGCATGCTCGCGCACAACGGGTTAAAATTTCTGATGTTATCTCCAACCGCACGCATGTGAGGAGCGGAGTTATTCAGGGCAGCGTGCTCGGCCCGCTTCTATTTTGCCTCTTTGTTAACGATGTTCCTGATTGTTTTCAGTATGGTAGGCCCTTTCTGTACGCTGACGATTTACAAGTTGCCTATCGATATAAACTGGTCGATCGCAACATCGTGCTTGAGCTCTTAAAAAAGGATCTTCAGGCTTTCGCTCAGTGGTGTCGCACATGGCGCTTTTCACTTTCTTGGCACAAGTGCTCCGTTATGGTTATTGGCGACAACCGTCAGCCCCACCTAAGCATAGAGGGTCACGACCTAAATGTGCCCGGAGTTATAAAGGATCTGGGCATATCATATTCTAGTAGTCTTAATCTGTCAGAGCACTGCGCCCTGATTGTTTCGAAAGCACGCCAAACTACTGGGTTTATTCTCAGAAATTTTAAAACCGTCAACATTAGAACCAGCCTCTATAAAATGTATGGCAGGCCTAGTCTGGAATACTGCTCGTTTCTATTTAGCCTTCTGCACGCTAGTGAACGAAAGAAGATAGAATCAGCCCAGCACTTCTTTACAAAAAGAATTTTCTATTCAGAACACCGAAACCTGTCCTACCAACAACGCTGTGAGCTTACAAGCCTTGACCCGCTGTGGCTTCGCAGATTACAGAAGGGTTTATTTTTACTGTTTAAACTTTTTAATAGTTGTACATTTAACCCCCTTACATCTCTGAGGCAGCTCGACCACTCTAGGCGCACCAGTCATCGAGATGTATTTTTATTTCTTCCTTTGGCACGCAGAGTTAGATACCGACAGTTTTTTTCGGTAAACGCTATAGCAATCTGAAATAAGCTACCCAGAAGTATCAAAATTCAGCAAAGCTCCCCCTTGTTTACGTGAACTGTCACTAGTTTTCTACATTCAAGACACCTTCCAAAACTTATGGGTGCTTACTCTGTGTAAGCTCTCTTCGGTTCTGATTGCGTTCACGGATTCTGAATGCTGCGCCGGACTTCATGCTGAGGGCAATATTGCTGGTTCTGCAGACCTCAATCGGCTTATTTCTCAGTCGACAGCGAACAGCTACTCGCCAACCTACCTGCTGGTGCAGAATACCGGATCCATAATACTGAATGGAGAAGTTCTTCACCGGGCACCTGTGTCAACGCGTCCCTGTCCTGAATTTTAGTTACTCAATAAGCTGCATTTTTTCTCCTGAAAACACCTGAAACAACGATCAGGAGTTTTTTTCACTGTCAGCTTGGTCTCTAAAATATTTCCATCATCCTCCGCAGAGTCAATCTTTGCATTCACTTTTTCGTTTCCTCCTTTTAAACTAGCATCGCCAACTCTTGACAACCTTGAAACTTTCCTCCGTTTTTGCAACCCTGACGATAGTCTCCCAGTTCAGTTGATGATCGAGGCGGGTTCTAATGGTTTCGCTTCTTTGGTGGTGGACTATGCAGTCAGCAAGATCGCATCTCGATGATGATCTCGTGACCTTTACTGTCCCCTCTTCGTTTCGACCCTGTTGTCTACGAGAAGTTTCTTCTCTCTCACCTCCACGGGTGTTTATAAACAGTATCTCTGACTGCTCTATTATCTCTCACCCGACAAGGAGCGTTCCAAACCCTCATACGTTGTCAGCAACATCACAATACTATCCCATTGCATTTCGCTATTAATTTTTTAGTGAATCATTTTTTTCTCATAGTTTTTTTTTAAATTGGCGGCTCACCGAACTCAACCTCCAATTTAACCGTAGATGTTTTTTTTTTTACTGCTTCCTTTCCAGTTCACCGTATATGCATAAGATTTTTGACTTGTGTTTTAAAAATGGCAAATCGTTCTGAATCGGATATGCTTACCATACTACTCATTTCTGCTGTTCATATGGATGCTCACATAGTGCAGCAATTATCCACTTTGTATTTAGTTAAACCACGATACTAAGCTTGTAATTATGGGGCCCTTTGGGCCTTAAATATACAAGTTATTTATTTATTTATTCTGGCGTAAAGTGGTAACGTAATTGCAATTTGAATACCCACATCTCAGGCGAATACATAGGGCGTATAGAACAAAAAGCGGTAGCCGGGCGTCAGTGACAAACTACAGGCCCATAAGCTTGACATGCATCCTTGGCAAGATTATGGAAAGGATCATCAAGAGCGAATTGGTGAAATTCCTAGAGACTCATAATTTGTTATCAAGCTGTCAACACGGTTTCAGAAAGGAAGATCATGCACAACGAATTTGCTGTATTCGCTACAGAGGTGGATCCAAGCACTTGAAGATGGACACGCGGTTCACATTGCCTTCATTGACTTCCAAAAGGCCTTCGATACTGTGCCGCACGAGAAACTGCTGTACAAGCTAGAAAGAATTGGAATCAGAGGTAACCTCCTCAAGTGGATTGAAAACTTCCTCGTGGGTCGGCGCCAGGTTGTGTGCATCGGCCAAGAGAGGTCAAGTTCTGCTGCGGTCGAGAGTGGGGTTCCTCCGGGCTCAGTACTAAGGCCAATACTGTTTTTAATATACGTAAACGATTGTGTCAGGAATCTCGACTGTGAAGCAGCAATGTTTGCCGATGACATTAAAATCTGGAAGGTAATCCAGAGCCCTGCTGATGAAGATAAACTGCAGATCAACCTAACTCGTTTGGAGGAGTGGTCGAATCATTGGCTTTTGTGGTTCAACGTCGATAAGTGTACAATACTTCGCTTAGGCAACCCATCTGGATCTGCTGAAAATAGAAGTTACTTTCTCAACGGTGAAGCCTTAAAAGACGTGGAAACCCAAAAAGGACCTTGGTGTGCTGACGACCACCACCTTAAAACCATCATCTCACTGCTTTGAAAGTGGCGAAGAGCGCAATTTCGGTGTTGCATGCCATCAGACGAGCCTTTTTGGATTTCGATGAAGATCTTTTCGCTAAGACTTTTTGGAACATTCATTAGGCCGCATTTGGAATATGCTATGCACGCCTGGAAACCCTGGACAGTTCAAGATCAGAACTGCCTCGAAAGAGTACAGAGGAAAGCCACCAAAAATGGTTAGAAGTCAAAGCTCCTTGCCATATCCAACCCGCCTAATGAATCTTAATCTGTTCCCTTTGAGTTATAGGCAAATGCGTGGTGATCTCCTGCAGACATTCCGCATTGTGAAGGGATTGGATTGTTGCCTGTAATTCTCGGACTTCTTTGAATTTGCCACCACGACCCATCTCCGAGGTCACCCATTGAAACTGCGTGTCCAGCAGGCGAGACTGGATGTGCGCAAGTTCTCCTTCTCTGTCAGAGTGGTTAAACCATGGAATGCCCTCCCTGAAGACGTTGTGATGTCACCATCGCTGGAAAGCTTTTAAAAGGAACCCTTGACAATTTTATGTTCCGCAACGAGCCTGAGCGATGAGGAATTTATCTTAACCCACGAGAGTCGTGCACCACTTGTCACATTTTATGACCGCCTTTTGTACCTTTGCAACCCACATGGTTTCTCTGTATACCGCACTTAATTGTACGTTACAAATAGGGTACTCAAAGGCTTATGCCTATTTCCCTCAATAAATTGAATTGAATTGAATTGAATTGATTATTCCAACGGATGGCACATTCAGATGCAAAAATATATCGAACATTTAGACGTAGAGCAAAGAAGTGGTGGAATGGCCACGGAGGCATTACGCGTGGCATGTGACAAATCTACTGGGGTGAAGGCGATAATACGTGGAAACATATGGTTAGAGTTAATGCGAAACAGAAAGCAAAGGCCATCTTCGAGTTTTAAAACGCATGAAACACTCAAGTTTCTCTAAAAATATCTCTGAATAGAAGAAATATTGGATCTGGCACGGATAAAAGTCTTCAAGCAAAATTTATCCGAACATTTTGCAATTTTGATGCAACCAAATAAAGGACAGCAATATTCGATGACAGGAAGAATAGGCATTTGATAATGTTTAAGCTTCGTTTCTGGAAGAAAAAATTATGCGACTTACCTTTCACTATTAAAAGCACATTCAAGGAGCACATCACCGGCGTGAATTTTGAAACGAGTGAATGTTGAAGCTTGACTTCTCGTAGGGTTAAGCTCCGGGACGTTGAGGAATACGTAGTAAAGGAATATTTTGAAAGCCCGTGAATCGTCACACCAAGTAGATCATTCTGAAATTTGGAGAAAATTTAATCTATTTGTGAATTATTTCAAATCATTGCATCTTCTACACTAAAGTAGAGACTACAACTCCATTGAATCGAAGGTTTTGAAACGCGAAAAATAATTTCAAACGACGTGGCTAATTTTTTTCAGCAGATATGCCAATGGAAATTTTAAATTACGGAATAATCGAATTTTACAAGGAACATAGGCCTAAACTGTACAGAAGTAAGGCATAATATAACTGAATGATGTGGTTGTACGGTCGTAAAGCGTGAATCCGGATATAGATTGGCAAGTTGGCTCGTTGTCGTGGACTAAACGACACCGATCCAAGATCAGAGAATTAAGATAGACAACAGATATATTGCATTTAAGGATGGAAAGCAGCACGGGTGCTGGTCGAAAATTTATGACAATGTAAGAAGTTAATCAGGTCTAGTAAAAATGATTATTGAGGATATTGGGCATGGGTGGATACGAATGAAACGGAGAAATGAAACAGACGACATTGAGCACTGAATGGTGTCACCAGTGTGACGTATGTCAGCTGTCCTCTAACAGATATGAAAAATATCCTCGGGATATTAACGCCAGTCAAATCAGGAGGAACAATTTTTGTCTTGAGGTAACGTAATGCATAGAAATGTTATTCCTAACTTGTTTTTTATCACTAAAACTGCTTGAACATTTCATCGTACTTTGACAGCTCCCTAGCTGAGGTGCATTATTAGCAATCAATATCCGGAACTGAATGGATGGTAATTATTTAAGCATGCTTACCATAGGCATCTTCGAGTTCATGTAATCACTGTTTGAATGTACTGATCAACAGGAGGAGGTTTTTTTGAACAGTTTCGTTTTTTTACTGGTGTTGAGGTTTTGCATATTTAGAAGCCACCCGTAAAGTTAACAGTCTTGGGATCATTCGATAATGCAGGCGATCAAATGTGTCGTCGTCGGGGATGGTGCGGTTGGAAAAACATGCCTTCTTATAAGTTATACGTCCAACGCGTTCCCTGGAGAATATATACCAACAGTATTTGACAACTATTCCGCAAATGTGATGGTGGACGGTAAACCCGTCAATCTTGGACTTTGGGATACTGCCGGTACGACATTATTTTTGTTTTGTCTTGCATTTACGTTGATAGTGGAGCACTATTTGCACGTTTTTTTTGCTGCAGCCTTTTGATCACGCTACATTACTATAGTTCCAGCTTTTATAAAACGGACATTTGTACTAGTTTTTTGCGGGCGTATTCTAGGGATTGATGGTGCGCGCTTTGACCACTTTTCACCATGCCAATTATCTACCGGTAGCAACGCGTTCATGGGCAACTGGATCCTTGTAAAGGGATTAGCATTGAAAGTGTTCTTCTCTGGCAGTCCGAGAGCGAGAGGGCTTTCTCAAGTGTCTTCGTTTACAGTAACACTCCTCTAGAGCCAGCTGCTGTTTTCCATTCCAGTTGTCCTAAGCTTAGTACTTGATCGCCTCTTCCTGCCCTCATCCATTCTAAGCTTAGCCGACTTTCTTTGAGAAATGGGCTAGTCAATATGTGTTCTCATTTAAACAAATTCGTGGTCTACCATTACGCTGCAAGCTGGTGAGGCTCCAATGTAACTTCTTTAACTGTGTTGCTATCCCTCGGCTTGAACCCTTGTACGAAACCTCTGTATCGTGAGTTTATGTTTGCGTTCATTTTCGTGGACAGTGATGGAGGTTGTGCCTGGCTAAATTAAGCTCGGACAAGTCGGGAAGAGAATACGCTTGAGCCTCCCTTCGTACCTGTGGGTACCCGTCGGAAAACTTTCAACTCAAATGCTCATCAATGTTGACTGAAACTTACGCTTTCCACTAATCTAGCATTTGGGCCCGCAAAATCAGTCTTGAAGCTTTATCGTTAAACCTAGTATAGGCAAGAATCAAGGATTATTTACCCCCTAAAACCACTATTTCGATCACTTGTTTACGCCTACGAATATCTCACACAGGACACAAGCACTTCATGCCTGGCTGCATGTACTCTCGTCATTCAAGCATTCGGTTGATAGAAGCGAACAGGCGAATTTCAGGAAGCGACTCAGATGGAACAAGTCGTGTATTGACCTGACGTTGATTCGCATTCGAACCCACAATCAGAAACAATCGCAGTTAAGAGTATTGGAGGCACAATAAATGCAGTACTTATAATAAGTACTGACCGCGCGACCACACGCGTACTCTAATTAACAGCTCGCGATCACTACTGAGGGTCGTAATTGACGCGAGGATGGCTCGGCAGTCCGCGTCTGAGGGGTTAATTGTCACAATTTCACCATTCATTGACGTGGCAGTTACTTGGCGATTTGGCTCGCTATAATTAAAAGTTGCTCGCCCGCAACCTTCCCACGGGATTGATTCCCCCGTCCGTGCAAAGCCTCGGCGTGGAATATGGGAACGGGAGGTCATGGCCCTTGTTGATAGACTGCGGGCCTGAGAACCATGACTCAAGCAGCTCGAATCCGAAACCTCAGGCCAGTATACTTCCTGTTCCAGCGATTGCATCTTCGTTTTCTGAGTCGTTCGATAGCCTAAATTGTAAGCCTGACCACGACCCGGTTAGTTGGGATTGCCTACAAGACTGGGCAAACCTTATTATCTTTCGACTTCAAGCGTATTATGCAACTATCATCTGTGTTAGTATTTTTAAAGTGTGGATAATGAAATATAGGCGAAATAATCGGATTAACGCATTGTGTGCAGGTATTATAGGCTTTCTAACAAAGTCTGACCATGCTACAATCCGGCGTAAGTATTAACGTTGGAGCGCAGTAACCGTGCCCAGTTTGGTTTATTCCTATAATATGGAGAACTTATGCATGCCGTTTACTTACCACCTATTCAGTTAGTCCTGGTGTTAGCATTAACACGGCGAACGGATTCCTGTTATTTCTCAGTCACTGTCGCCAGCGATAGTGACGATCTAAGCAAATTATGTGGGCATCTGAGTACTGTTAGTGTTTGCAAAAGGGCTGAATTATTTGAAATGGGTCAGACTTGAAGCTGAACTCACCTCTAACCGTAGCGACTAATCGGTATGTTATCCGTTGTTTGAATTTCAGTAGTAACACCTAGAGGGTCTTTAAACCAATTTAGTTCATAAACTGTTGCACCGTTGCCTCTTCTTGCTGCTTTTGGGTCCGTTTAATGGTGTTTAGGTCCCCGATTCATAATTCAAGACTTAGCTCTATAACGCTTCATTGCCTCCTACATCTTCCATAGTACAAAAAAATTGCACGTGATCGGTGGGCCAGTTTAAGTGCCGTGTCAGTCTAGTATCTAGGATAGCAACGCCCTTTAGGAAAGGGCCTATTTCTGTATGAATCTTCGAACAACAAGGAGTGCCATCTACACAAATGTCCGAGGATTTAAGTCAGGCATTAAAACCTTGGGATAGATGACCAGAGTAATATTCAAATATGAATTGTACTCGGTTGCACCCACGAGTTACTCAGCCAATTCCGCATAGCTGGTTTACGGCATAACGAGTGGTCACCCTCTGTATTTGGTCAGTGGTAGACGCTAAATCGAATCTAAGCCGGTTGAAACACTGACCCCTCAAGCCAAGGACCGTAGAGCTAGAGGTGCACATAAGACCGTTTGTAACCACGACACCGTCTCCGGCCATGTAAGGTTCGGATGACGTACAAGTAAGTACATCATGGACGATTTCGTTGTAAGGGTTGCACCGCGCGTCTCGTGTAATGCCAGTCATTGCAATTAAGGAGAGCGCACCTAACGGTTTTTATTTCGAAACTTAAAAAACCGACATGTGCACCTTTTCGGATTCGTAGATCACTATGATGTCTAGTTAACTGATACCGCTCTTTATGATGGCAGTCCACCTGTCGATTTGGACTATGTCAACCGTGTGCCCCACAACAGTGTGGGTGGAGGGACGGCCAAGTGTGCGTTAATTATTTAATAGTTATAATAGACTTCCGCAGCATCTACCACTCTCCATTCCCTCACAATTTGTGGGCCCGGAGGCTAGATCGGGCTGAAATGGCTTGTGTGGCGTGATCCTGCGCCCAGCCGTACCCCCACACCCCACTCATGTCATGAGTGCGCATCCACAATAACGCCTGCTGTGCCCTGGCCCGTGTTTGTCTAACTCGTCAACTGCGTGGCCCATGGTAGAGGCAAACTACTCTATATAACGGTAGGCACCACATGCTGGGACACCAGAGAGGATTAAGGCCGATTCGACCCCATCTAACTGACATTTCCCCATCCGGTGATTGGGATACACGCACGGGCAGAACTAACTCAACTACCCGCCACGTCCTAGGCTAGTTGGTTATCGGTGACCGAGGCGGCCTTGACGATGGACTTCTTTATTTTGCCGAATCTGGAAGTTGGTTGCCAGCGCTAGCTTCAACACCCTCCAAAATGCATTTGCAGACTTCGTGTTCAACTAACGGTAGCATCTGCATAGACCAACTGCGAACCCGTAACCAAGCGCTAAGTAACTGGGATGCTCAACCATCGAGCCAAGAGTGACAGCATGCATATCACGGATTAATCGTTAGCATATCTGCTGGCTACTCGGAGCGTTCACAGGTGATGGATAGTGGAATGGCTTTCAGTGAAAATTACTTGCAAATTCAGCAGACCGTTGTGCCTGCTGAATAAACAGCAATGGCAATGCTATCAGGGTGCGGAGTGCTGAGGTCTGGCCCACTGACTGCCGGATAAAATGCCACAAAAGCCGATGACGGCGTTGTGATGGGGTGATCGTAAAGTGCCACTGGGTTTTCTTGTCATCTCTGTTTTGTGTTTAGGCTCTTAAGCGAACGATAGAGCCGGTAACCTCTAACAGGCCTTCCGAACGGCTGTTGGGACATGCCTGTACTCAAACCCCCTAAAAACCTGATGGAATTTTCCAGTCAAGTATTACGATACGTGTCACAGTGTCTGCGGGAATCGGTGTGATCCGAAACACTTGTCGAGTGGTGCAAGCGAATAACAGGAGTTGGACTACTCCATCGGCAACAGATTCCACACATTTAATGCTGAAATGTGCGAAGGTTCCTGGAATCTATTAACCAATCTAACTTTCAGCAGTCTTAATCAGTACAATGTGATACACGCCGCCTGTGTAAAATCTGAAACCCTGAATTAAGTGCTTGGTAAATGAAGATCCTTGGAGTCGAATCGTACTAAATCCTATATCATGAAGACCCACGCAACTGTTCCGACAGATAGTGTACCGGTCGCCCTCTCACAACAAACCAACTGTGCACTAATTGCACGTGAACGAGACATTTTCTGGAAAGTTTACTTGCGACTGAAGGGCCACTTTATAAACATGTTTATCTTCACTGTGTACGTGCCAACCTCGGCTGTCGACCAGCGCTACAAGGACACCTATGTGCAAGAACTAGTTACATAACTCCCTCCCCGTGATCTTTTTGTTACTGGGGCCTGGGATGACCGGTCTAGATCAGGTGACTAAAAAATAGACCTTATTGGCCGTTTTTAGCTTGGTTTTCGATGTGAAAATAGTGAGAGGATGCTCCGGTGTGAGCTTTTGAACATTTTCTCAACTTCGCTGACCAACCCATCGTGCCCTCGTTCTCCCAAGCTCATCGGGGAGAAATCGTTGGTGTGACAAGATGCGGCATGACATCAAGGCGCCTATAGCAGACGGCATTTCCTCTGAAATCTGATAGTCTCGTGCCAGCACTGTCCCGTGAGGTGATTCAACAAACATGACAAAACTGCGTCGTCCGTGATGGCTGGGCCTTGAGAGCCCTTGTACTTTTCTTCAGAAAGGGAGATAGGACCTGTCAGAACTACCGTGGCACAAGTGAAGGTCTTCGTTTTTATCATTATCAGGCGGTTTTGGGTAGTTAATGACTATGAAGAGACACACCAAAGTGGGGCTCCGAATTGGGCGTGGATGCACGGTCTGCCTTGCTGATTTAGCCACCGCGACTGATTCCGTCTGTCACGAGTCACCGGCGGTAAGGAAACTAAATGGCATACTGTAAAAATTCCTCGCTATTATCAAGGCACTCTATTATAGCTCCACCAGTCTGGTCTAAAACATTCACTCCCAGCCACCTTTTATTCGAGCTGGCTTTGGACAAAGTTGTATCCTGCCGCTCATTCTGTTCATCAACACCATTGAATTCTCGAATTTGCGCCCGGACGTCGACTGAGTGATATCGACTGCATTGGTGCTATGGTCTTCCTATTCCCAGACTCTGGTGATCACGAGTGAACAAAGTAGCTCTAATCGGTCGGCTTATCCATAAACTTTAGAAAAACCCGTGAACAGCATCGCTGACCAGGAGTATATCGTTTCAATTACCTCGGGGTGAGACTGCTGCCGAATGGACAGAGTAAGAACAACATTGTTCGAGTTGATGCTGATCGCAGGGTTTTCACAATATTTCGAAGGTCTCTGTGGGCCCGCTGCGACATTTCCATCACCACAAAGGTCCCTATGTTCCGGGCATCCGTCCAGGTGTGAGTGCTGAACTGTTCGTGTTGATGAGCGAAAACTGGGATGTTTGCCCAATTCTGTCTGAGAACCATCCTTCGACTGAAGTACACTTACTTCCTCACAAAAGAGGCAATCAGCACTGTTAGACAACATCGAGAGGATATCTCAGGTCATCTTTGAAATACGACTGATATGACTTCGGCATGTTCTTCGTTGCCTAGTACCTGACAACCGTCTGGAGCTTACCTCAAAAGATAACCAGCGATCAACGGTTCTCGCGCTATTTCCCTAGTCTGCATCACAACAATTATCCATGCGTTATGTCGCATAGTGACTCACGACGGAGAGGGTTTAAGTACACTACTGGTTCAACCCCACTCATTCTAATGTCGATAATTTAAGTGCTCTTATGACATTTCTTTGATCACTTGTCCGCAAGCCACGAATTTTTCGTTTAACGTGATGACGCGAGGCGGCACCAACTGAATTTTTATCAGTATCTTTGACACTAGGACACTTCGACTGAATCTGGCGCATCACACCCTAGCGTGGAAATGTACAGAGTTGGTTTTCCCTTATGCAAATCAAAAGGAACTTAATCACATCTTACGCGGCAGGACAGTTTTTACTGACTGGAGCGAGGCTTGCCAAGAGGAAAATTGGTATCTTCTGCTCACCTTGTCTCTTAAAGAGTTCAAAGTTAGCGGACGCACCTTTTCGGTTATGTATCACCGGGCCTCTACAGTAATCTGCGTCACGATAGGGCAGTGAACAGTGAAAAAAAGGTATTTTATACAATTGAAGAGTTGGTCACATGGTTGGCAAGCTCCACTTTATGCCCGCAAAAGACGTTCATTTGAGACCTCTACTTACCCTAGCCAAAGCTGAACCCCTGCCACATATCTCAGGGGCAACCTGCCCTCCAACCTTGGGACTGGATCATAATCCCACCCTCTCGTTTATCCAGTCTTGCCAATCTTAACCGCCCTTCCCTAACACTTGTAGTTGCTTATTTTTAGTTTTCTTTTTTTTTACTTTTCGGTTCCAGCCTTATGTATATTATTATGTAGGCCTTATGTTTAATAATCATAAACATGCGTTTGGCATCCTTGGTTTCTTCGGTGTCATCACTGAAATTTCTTTTTTTTTCCTTCAAGGTCAGGAGGATTATGACCGTCTGCGACCCTTATCTTACCCACAAACGGATGTTTTTCTGGTATGCTTTTCCCTCGTGAGTCCCGCCTCCTATGAGAATGTTCGGGCCAAGTGGCTACCAGAGGTACGCCACCACTGCCCAAACACTCCAATCATTCTTGTTGGCACAAAACTCGATCTCCGCGATGACCACGACACAATAGAATTTCTGAAAAGCAAACATCTGGCTCCCATCACCTACGCGCAGGTACTTTACTCACTGCGATGCTCTTAAATTCTGTCTTCGTGACCTCCAAATGTGTCACCTTTTTGTACTGATCGACTCACGCTCTAGGGTTTAAATTTATCGTCTTTTATTAATGTGTTGAAAGTAGGATAACTGAGGCCAAGTTCATGGGCTAGACAGAAGCACTTTTGGCAGATAGCTGACGATGTCGGTGGTAATTGCAGAAGACGTAAAAGCCACTGTAAGGTTCCACTACTTGCTGCTCCTACCATACGACTAAGGTACTATGTTGGCGCCATCGGGATCTGTTCACCAAAAATAGATTTATAGGACCTAATCCTTCGTAATTAGCTTAAGGTAAGTAATTTTTTAACGAGCCCTCTTGATCTCATGTTCTGTGTTAGACTGCTAACCTTGGCGTCGACTGCTATTGCAGGGTAAGGTACACGATAAATACAGCAGGTGACTTATTTCATGAAATACCAACCAAATCTCTGACCTATGATGTCGACCAGACGAGTTTTTGTGTGCGATTGTATTATTGATAATCATACAGCATAATCCCCTAGATAATTTTATCACGCTAGTATGCGTGCTCTTTGAGTACGTTTCTTTATCACCGCCTGGAAGTATCACTAAAAAAATGACTTATGTAGTGCAATTTTTTCTTGGTTTTCGATGCCCTTATGCATGAAACTATATTTTACAGTAAACCTGCACAGAAATATCCTTTCATGTACCCTCCTAGTCGTAAATCATGTATTTAAAATTTCAATTTTTAAAGATTTGTAATTGTGGCATTTTTCAAGATGATTAATAAATAAGGTGTATACGGTCATTACAGAATTTCATCTGTTGTTATTTCTGCTTTTTAACTTTACGAAGTCGATAGTATGGATCTGCTCTAAAGATTCCAAGAATTTGGTAGCTATGGCGGGTAGTGGCTTTGCAAGCCCTGGGATGACATCATTGCCGGTTTCACCAGCGCAGACTTCCGTAGGACCCTGTTGCTTCGACATCGGTGTAAAAATGATAGTTATTCTGGTGTGCAGTATTCGCGAATTGCACACTTTTCCATCGTCGAGCATAAAGCAAAACACGAGCTTAGGGGTTTCTGGCTTTTTGGTGCTGTACATAACCTACCGTAATCCAGGCAGGTATACCTGATTCACCCACACTGAAAGCACTAGCCAAAAAACCTAGACACGCGTTTCGCAGGAACATGCGTCAGGGTTCTTTTTGCTAGTGCCTAGTGCATGCTGGTTAACAACTTGAGGGCTCCCACGTCGGAAAGAAGGGAAGACATTCATTGACAAACGCTCACCGATCGCTAACGGAACTTTATCGTTCCGCTCTGCCATGGGGCTCACTCTCGAGCCCCGCCAACAGCTGCACAGCGCCTAGTAGTAGTAGAACAAACAGATGAATATTGTCGGTAAAGACAAGGAGACCAGAATTATCATTTTCGAGCCTATTGGTCGTCATCGGCCAGTTATAACCAAACCCCAGTTGGTGCTGAATCACCCGAGTCTCGAACCCGTGACCCCAATGTCAATACTCCCGATCTAAACCGGCAAGACAATGGGCCCGAGGCTCAATGGTTAGAGCGCTTGACTTCTGACAAGTCGTTTGGACAAGTCGCTGGTTCGAGCCTCGTATCTTGCACCACCTGGGGTTGAGTATGACTCGCCGATGATGGCTATCATGCCAGAAATTGCCATTTTCAGTCTCCATTGTCCTTGCCGGCAATATTCATCTGCCTAAGGGAAGACAATTAGAGGGACAAACCTCATTTCCAGGTCGAGAGTGTACAGGCAGTAGCATCTTGGTTTCTCACCAGGAAAACGTCGTCGGCGTCAGCCGTCTAAGTTGTTCGTCAGGACGCAACGTACGACTGCGACTGCGACCAATCGATGAGGACAAAATTATGGGTAGGCGTCACGGCACCAGCGAAACGAAGGTTTGAGGCACAGGCGCGCGCGCACAGCCTGTCACGTGTGTTAGCCGGACCGAAGGCGACATGAGTAAGCGGCGGCGCTGAAGACCATGATAGCGGGCAGATGCACTACCAGTATGATGAATCATACAAGATTTGCACATGAATCATTTCCGACTGAACGGTATGCGAACAGGTGAAAGTCGAATAGCTGGATCAGCTGATGTTTTGAGTCATTGTCGAGGCTTTCTTCAAAGGCTGCAATCTCTGGCGTTTTGACGCCTCCGATCGAAGTTTTAGGTTCGTTACGTGAGCATCATCATCATCCTCAGTCAAATCCATTGTTCCGAATCCGCAAACCAGTCACTTAAATTTCGGTATACATTCGTTGATAAAAGCTCACCGATCGTTACCGGAACTCACTCGTCCCGTTTTGCCTTGGGGCTCATTCTCCAGCCCCGCCAGCAGCCGCATAACGGCTAATATTAGAGGCAAATTAACAATTCGAGCAAAGGTGACGGGTCAAACTAAACAGCCCGTCTACACGCGCGACACGCCTGGCCTGCGCACAATGAACCGCAGTTTCACAGAAACAAAGAGATGGCTCAGATCCATACCGAGTGGGAGTGTCATAGAGGCCACATTTAAAAGGAATCCATTGCAGCCTGACTATTTTCTGAGGACCGAGTTAACCCTTTAGTTCTCAACCTTCAAAGTCACGACTTATCGTGATATTTTCTAAATGCGTCAGATTGTTTCTAGTGAGTAAATGCGCTGAATTGTCGTGAGGATGCAGTCTCCAGAGGTGACCAGGCACCAGTTTGCCACTGTCAGAGCCGGTCAGCCATCTTATTTGGTGATTACTCGCAAGTGGATGGCGCGACGCCAACCTGCGCCTAGGCATGTCGCCGCACCCATCATGTGTGGCATTTGTTATCTCCTAACCTGCCCCTCCCCATGGTGATCCAACACATCTCACACCTGGCAAACCGCATCCAATATCGTGATAGCGCTACGACTGGTGCCCTTATTCGTAAAACGTTAACATTTTTGACTGCTTGAAGCGTCAACGTCCGCCGCGTGCCCCACGCAGTAGACGCCGCACCGGCGACTTGCGCATTATCTTCTGCCGCTCTCCTTTCTCACCCACCTGGCTCCGCGATGACGAGACAGTGTCAGGACTACCGAGTGTGTGCCCGGGCGCAGTGGTCAACAAAGCTAAACAGCTCGTTTATTCGTGCCTTACACAACCTTGTCTCACTCCGTGCGCCGGGCGAGTTGGATTTCACGCACGAGAAAGTAAAACCCCTGATGGCCTACTTATCCCGCTCCTAGTAGTTCTTTGAAGGCTCTTCTATTACCCGTCACTTGTGTACACGCAGGGCAGTCGTCACTCAAGTTAACAAGAACTTAGTCTTACTGGGGTTCCGGTCATCCCAGTGTCTTAGGTTCTGTTGTTTTGGTGGGATTTGGTTTGTCACTAGCGGTCGGTGTACAGAGGGGTGTGGTTAGCAATGGCAGAAGTGGGCGCCAGTCGGCCTCTATGGAAGACGTTTGTTGATGGCAGACCTCGGTGCTTAAGCGTGGTTAGGGTAGTGTTCGTACCCTCAATTTAACTTTCTGTCATTCCGTTGCCTTGTGCATCCTGACAATTTTAGGTGTGTGTTTTCGTCTGTTCGACTACTTCATGCGTATCATCTGAGCTTACCGAATGCATTACATCGGGAGTTATCCCATCCCACCTCAATTGTGCTAAAAACATGACTGGACAGCTGTTACAAACACCGTCAATTAATGCTGAAAATGCTAATTATAACCGTTTTGTTTTCGTAATAACCACAGCCTAGATATACAGTGAGTGACTTTTCCGCTAGCTGCATCTTTTGCAGCTTCTAGTGGAGAATTTTGTTAGGGATCTGAGGCGTCGGGTGTATAGGGTTCTTGTTCTAGTGATTGTGTTTCCTTCTCAACAGTTCCCTGGAACTGGCATTCTAATCATTATGCTTGATCGCCCTAGTCTGTTAACTTACTCGACTGAAAGATTTGTTCTTTCAGAATCCCACACTCAGCGATGCTTGACCAAATTTTCCGGTAAGACAAATGTTTTCTAGGCTAAATCCAACTTATTACTGAAAACAACATCCCAAGCTTCCACTTGTCCAACAACAGAATTGATAAACCCTTCTTTCTTTGATATGTGCAAGACAAGTCTTTATTGGTAACTTGTCTCAATGCGACAAATGTAGGTGCTCCTTCCCGTGGGTCTTTGCTACTTATATCTCCTTTTTCGTGGAGTCTGATTATTATTTCTAAACACATGCAAAATGCCAAAATTTACAAACGATTGATAATCACCTGCAAACCGACATCAATGCATGTGCCGAAGCTTTGAAATAATAATGAACAACCTCAAGTAAAACTTAAAGGAAATGCGCAAAGTAATATTACTTTTTTGAGAAATACTAACTTGTTTAAAGAGCGACGAATTCTGAAAACGCAACATCGCTGTGAATGCAATGAATACATTAAATTGTCAGGTGATAGCGTAAACATACCATTTTGTGTATATTAAGAGAACTCTCCTTTCGTCTATTTTCTTTATTGGTATTTCTCGTGCCGGATTACAATTAGTTTCAGATCGTCCTTAAAATACCGGAGAATATTTCACGATTTTCACTGTTTTGAATTGATTGGCAGTAAATTTAGATCCCGTTATATGTGTGTATCAAAACCTTCAAAATAAGATAGTTCTTTTAAGCATTTACCGAAGTAATGGGCTTTTGGATATTCCTTCTAATGGAAATGGCCGTTTGCGTCATATTTTTTTAGATTCACCCAAACATAAAAACTCATTGCCGAGCAGGATGAACGTCCAAAACAAAAGCCGACAATTAACTTGCCTAAGATCAATTAAAAACGTTTTATAATAAGTTGCCTCCTTAAAAACAGCGTTAATTAGATATTTCGCTGCCGAATATACGCAGACACCTTTTCCAAGATGAAAATATGGAAGTTTTATCCGTTTTATGACTTCCCTGAAAATAACTAATACATTTTCGCTTGATATTGGAGCGTTTTTTGCTTAATTTGTTTACTTTAATGCCCCGTTCTAAGACTGCAAATATGCGATAAAGTATCCGAATATAGGCTAAGATTTTGCGAGAACTGTTAATCTTCTGTCCATTGCGTTTCTAAATTCCGGATTAGCGGAAACTGTATTATGTCAAAAAGCATCTTATCGCTTACTTCCAATTTAAAATAACTGCTTCTATAGTCCATATCCACAGTATCTGGTACGCATTTTGTTAACGGTTTTTATTTTCACTGTAGTAAAACAAAAATATTCGTAAACATGTTTATCCCTGTGTTTTGTGGCTGAAAATGCCAGTAATTTGCACAAAATAAATTCTTAAGTTGATTTCTTTACCTGCTCTTGGAAAACAATGCGATTCCTTACACTTGCCTTCACCTGAGTTTCATTGAATTAAGATCGAAATTTCCGGTTCCAGAAGGTATTTTGTAAAAACCTTGCATATCTTCGTTTTTTTATAACACAATGCACAAAAACTACAGATTTTGCTCGTGTTAGCATATAAAATTTCTTGGATGTCCGGCCACCTCCGACTTCGCCCAAATCCTGCTCGTCTTCCTTCAGTTATAAGATTGAATGCGTAGTACTTTCTGAGCCTCAAATCCACTCAACAAAACAAAATAACAAGGTCGAATGTACACTAAAGTACTCACTCAAATGTTGCACATACACTGCATGAGTTAAGTCACCTTGTGCACTTCAGATGCAGAATTAAGTAAATGCTTGCTGTCGTTACAAACTGAGATGGAGACTATATTTGCCTTCCTTCGTTTGCGTTTCAAAATTCCAAAAAATGTTCACTTCCCTATCGCTGTACTTTATCCCGACTACACAATTGCTTATAGAACATTTAAAGTGACAGCCAAGTTAAACATAAGTATACTCTCCTCGTGAATCGCATGTGGGCTGGCTCACTATTTGTCCTTTGAGGTGGGTCTTTTGACTTCACAGGGGACACCCGCAAAACAATGGGGAGAGAGCTTGTAAGCATGGGATCCCAGGGAACCAGCAGTTAGGGCACACAGCCATTTTTGTCAACTTGTAGCTGTTGTGCTCTTCTTTTGTCTTTCTTCTGCTGCCGCCGCTCGTGTACGGGGGGCGTACATTGCAAATCAGATAGGCATCGTGCCTCCTAGGAAGGTTTTTTTCTTTTAAAAAGCTAATAACCTTGCCCATCCCTGATAGACAGTGATTTAGAGATTACCCGCTTTCTGTTGGTAGGGAATAGCTTTTGGGGGATTGCCTAAGGCGCCAGCTGCTCGCATACACTTGGACGGATAACTTGAACGCAGCCCCACTTTCCTTCAGACAGGGGCCTCTTGCCTAACTTCTGTTAATTGTGAAGACTGTGAATTTTGGCCGCAAATTCTCACCTTCTGGCATTTTTTTTCCCTTTCCTGTAGGGCTTGGCGTTAGCAAAGGAGATAAGGAGTGTTCGGTACCTCGAGTGTTCAGCTATGACCCAGAAGGGCCTAAAAGAGGTATTTGATGAGGCCATTCGCGTCGTCCTCGTGCCGGCCTCGAAGTCGCACAAGCGCCCTTGTAGTCTTCTCTGAGATTGCACTCATCTCCCCTCTGTTCTCCACCGTCGTTCTTCGTCTCCTACACATCTCCACCTTCCCCCTGCTCTCCCTCTTTCTCTCCCCCGGTGAGAAATCTCGCGCTTCCGACGCCTTCCTTACCACGATTCTACTACTACTGGAATACTACTACTGCTACAGTTAAGTTTATGGCAGGTGCCGGCAGCAACCACCACCTCATGGGCGTTTGCCGCCACCCTCTCTCTTTTCAATGTCTAACTTTGTGCTTCGTTCTCCGAACGCATGTTTCATTGACCCGGATTCGGCTGCAACCTCCTCTGTTGTCGGCACCAGTGCGCCAAGTTTAACTGCCACCACCAACACCACTTGTCTTGCCCGATTCATCTTCTGCTCTTGTGGCTTCTTCGGCACAGTCCGCCCCCTCCCTCACCCTTACCTCTTAGCCGCCGGTGTATCCGTGGCTTGTCTATAGCCTTGTTTATCTTTTACCAGTGATTTGCCTCTCACACTGCTGCCGATTCTCATAGAGTAGCGCTGCCCTTTGAGCGTGTCTTGACGCCGTGGATATCGATTTGTCGCGCGACAGCACGCGCTCTGTTCTCCCCTCCCCCACTTTCGAGCATTTTCTGTCCTTCCTGCTGCAACTTCTCGCTCTCCTCCTTGTTTTGTATTTTTGCCCAGAAAATGTTGCGGCGTGACTGTTTAACACAGGATCGCAGGAAACACCACTGACCTAGCTCCCCCCGCTACAGGAGGTCTATTTTCTTCTGCTCTCGCATCCTTGTCACCACCGCTCTCGAGATTCTGACCCCACACCCTCCATTTTATAGCCATTTTTAACACTGGGAGTGTTTTGTGGGCTTTTTGTAAGAAAAAGATTAAGGAGATTTTCATCCTTTCCTGCCTTTGTATGCGGTTGTTTAATTGTCTCAAAATTGTGCAGTCTACGTTCCTCAAACCTCCTTAGTTTCTTTGGTTTTCTCTTCTCATTAATAAGTGGGCACTTCTTTATGCCGTATTACATTGTGCCTGCTTTTTTTCTACTGATCCAACCTTCTTTGAATTCACACACACAAGCACACCCTTCCCCCTCTGTGTTTCCTCGCTAATTTGCTGAAACTGACAAACAAAATCTCTTGAATTATGCTTCGTTAAGACTCTTCTTTTCCAGCATCTTGGTGGTTGCGCGGGCAGTTGGCGGTGTCGAGCCGATTTTCGTCCTTCGTGAGCGCGCGCTTCTGAAGATGTGTTCCGCATACCACCTCTGAGCTCCTGTCTGGGACACCTTCCAGCTGAAAACTGTTTCTTCATTTGGGACGTTTTTTCGTCATTTCAGCATTTATTGAGCTCTGCGATTTCACGGAAGGATACGTGTGGCAGGCATTTCTGAATGCGGAACGCGTGTACCAGGCAGGCTTTAAGCCCGATAGAGTGGAACAGTCCTCACCACATAGTTGACGTGATTTCGATTACATTGATGAGCACTCGTGGACCGTCAGCGTCGTCTGTAACCGACGCCCTCCGACATCGTTTCAGTGTCGTAGTGACTGCATCCTGTAAATACTGCGAATCCTTGTGTAAGAATTACCCGCATCTACTACTGTGGGCTCGAACAGGAATCCGAAATTTCAGATGAATATGTTTGTCCCAGCGATTGTGTCTACTTCTGCATTCTTTTTCCAGGACTCGCATTTTGGCTTGTATTGAATGGTTGGGTCTCCAGCGAGTGGGACTACTCGGCCGTTAGAGGTGTCAGCGATTGCGAACGTTCATCATATACCAAAGGTCTGTCCCAACTCCAGCCCTCCTACGATGTCTGCTGCCAGCTCTTGACACGATGATGCTGGAATACTCCTAAGCTTTGCTAATCGGGACTGAATTGTTGCCAACGGGTGCCTCTAGACTCCCGTGCATACTCTCCTCACCCGTCATCTGGACCTCACCACAGAGAAGAGGGAGTGGTCTTCGAACCCGGCTTGCCGTCGATCGTGTGAAATGGTGAACCACAATTTGTAATGTCAGTAGTAGTTCGGCCCACTCATCGATTTCACCACCCTCATAGTCTTGCCCGTGAGTTTTATCTGCCATCGTTGAGTTTCACTGAATCATTCTTATCACTCGCCGGCCATCAGGTAACACGCCAGTGTAACTGCGTTTTCCCGACTGACGATCAAAGTGTCTACACGCGTGAGCAGCTAACCACAGTTGGAGTTAGCACTGGCTCAGGCGCCCTAGGCGCGTGTGTTCCACTGACCGGGTGTTACCTGGTCGGAGAAAAATTTTCCACGGATGTCTCTCACTTACGCCATTACGGGCACTATCGGCGTGTGGTGACCCACCGCAGCAAACCAAAAGACAAGTTTACCTTCGACAGATACTCAGAGCAAACGGCTAGCCGCAGAACTTTGTCAACAGCTGCATGTCAGAGGCCGAACCGCACCAGACCCCAATTTTATCGAGCACTACTGTACGCGAAGAACGTCTGGGAAGCCGGTTGCCGCCTTTTCACACCACTTGGATTTGGAGTTGCACACCGACCAGAAGCAACTATCTGGTGTCAAATAATAAGGCCAAAAGACTCGCGACCACGGCAAGAAACGTCTGGAGTCGTTTATCGAATCGGATGCAGTTGCGTACAAGGCAACTACGTCGGGAAGCTAAGAGATTATTCCATACGCGAATGGCCTGGCACGCTACAGCAGTGAGCAGGAAGGAGACTTACTCTCAGGTCGCGGCTCATGTGACAGGACCCAGCCACACCAAGTTTGATGAGGCCGAAATTCTCGCAAGAGATGGCAATCGCCTGAGCCGTGAACTGCTTGAGTCATGGTTCGTGGTCGATGAATTAGGGCAAGGAGTTAGCGGCTCCATATTCTGTGTGGCGATTTTGCCTGGGTAAAATGGCTAGCCTCGTGGGGAGGATGCTGGTGACCAGCAGTCCCGGTGACAGCGAGCCACATTTCCAAGTGATTGTCACGCCACGAATCAACACCGGTGATGAAATCCCTGCCATTGAGCGTTCGGTTACGCACTGCAAAGCCGTCATCGCATCAACTACTATTCAGCTATGAACACAAGGACTGCCAGCGATAGTATGCCTATGGGGGCATGGCGACCGGTCCTATAAATACTGCGCAACTTGTCCCAACACCTTTGGCTGCATTCCTCGCGAGTACGAACGTCCCACTGTGTAAAGAGTGATTGCAAACCTGGATCTGCTCAATGACGTCGCGCTTTGTCGTGTGGAGGCGAGACTGTTGGTGATGAGATAGACTGGGTGTCAATTTCCGGATTATTTGCTGTCTCCAACCTGTCATCCACCAAACGTGGGAAGTAGAAGGTTTCTCCATTCTCGATGTACCACTGATTTCGGTCGGGTTAATGTTTTGGTTTGACTTTCAGAAAGCACGATTCTGCTGAAGTACCTGACTTCTTTGCCT
The DNA here is from genome assembly GCA_017591395.1 of Schistocephalus solidus. NCBI lineage: Eukaryota > Metazoa > Platyhelminthes > Cestoda > Diphyllobothriidea > Diphyllobothriidae > Schistocephalus > Schistocephalus solidus. The sequence goes on along the minus strand of WEDG01000323.1, from coordinate 177,128 downwards.
AGTAGGGGTTGTTTGTTGGTCGCAGACGTCCGCTGCGTGGAGATGTGCTCCTTCCTGACATCCCACGTCTTACCGATTCTCTGGATGAACCCCCGTTGTCTTTACGGCGGACAACACCTAAATCATTTGAGTAAACATAACGGGTATTCCGATAGCAGCATTTTCATCCTTCTTATCCGTGCGTTCTCCAAGAACAGGGTTTCCAAGGGAACCTTTTGATATTGTCAACTTCTGAGTCCTCCGACGAAACCTTATCTGCTTCTACGTCGTGAAAATGCTGTTCGGAAGTGATTGAGCCCCTCTGCTTGCCGTTAACAGACTGCCTAAGGTACAGCGTCATAGGACGGCGATTACAGAACGCCGATTCTGTACGTACTTCAGATGCTAGTTATTTGGGACCTTAGGTTAATTGAGTAGTTGTTTACTCGTCTGAGATGCAAAGACAAGAAAAAGTAATGCATAGAGTGTAGCTAATGTTCCAGTGACCATGACCAAATAACCCTGTAGTGACCAGGCCCATGTTTGAATCACGTCAGGGGCTAAAATGTCGAAGTTTTGAGGTCGAAAGCACGAATGTTTCCCACATCAGAAGTCAGAGAAGACTGATTAGGTAGGATGAGCTTTACTGAGTAGAAGAGCGTACGAGAGCTCTGCAAGTAGTTGTCGCTAGCTGTCTATTCAGACCAATTGTTGTGTGCGTGTCCGCAGTTGAGATTACTTGACCCCAGGGCGTCATTTGTCGTCTGTAGCCAATCAGGGAAATGATGCACGTTCATTGGTTTCGAGCACTCGCGAGGCTGGGGCCAAGATTCGATCGGTTCCAGCAGGAGAGTAGGACGGACGGCTTGGGCAAGCGTCTGCGAAGGCTATAACACGAGCCGACTACCTCAACCAGGACCAGCGGACTAAGCGGCGCGCGTGGGAACGGACTGCCGTGTAGAGAACGTTCAGTGAGAACGTGACGCCGCAACACCCTGCGGTCCCTTACATGCTCACAAACGCGAGGGCCTTTCGGGCCACAGCCAATGATAATTCTTGCCTCACATAAGAGTCGCTGTACCTCTTAAGCTACTTGGTTGTTACCTGGTTGACTCTGAGCGAACCTCGCTCCTCTAGGAGCTTGGTCAAGTTGACTACTTACCTAAAACCAAGAAACCAGGGCGTGAAGGAAGCTATTGAGAATCAGGAGGTACGATCTTCGCAAGGAGAATTTTATTCGCCTGGTGTTTCGTGTTTTAGCTCGAAAATAGCCTCAGAGACAGTTACGGAAAATGATACTTGAGACACGAGGAGTTCCACGGTATCACATCCCTGTCATAATTAGCAGCCCCCACATTCCTCACCGGTGGTCGAAATTGGTGCGATACTTTCTTGCTTATCTGCATCAGGGTCGTAAATTTTGGCAAATTCCCTGGTGTTGCTTGATGGTTCGCTGGTACTGTCACTGGAATCGGTCTTCACCGGCGTGGTCAAGTACTCCACTAAGGCGAAGCTTCAGTGTTGAATACGGAGGGGAAGGATAATCGTGCTTGTTCATGGGCTGCATTTGCGAGAACTTGAACTCAAGCGGCTCACTCGGCTGTCACGTCTCTCGAGAATTTCGGTCTCGTTAACCTTTAAACTGACCAAGTGTCGCCGAATGAGCTGTGACCCGAGAACTGACGTCATTCCTCCTCACTGTTGCTGCAGATTCGGCCATCCGCGTCAGATAAATCTCCCAGGTTCTTCAACATAGGTGGGTTGGCTTCCTCTGCGAAAGATCCGGTACACGACTTTAGACGTTTCCTGTCATGTCAGTGGAGCTTTCGGCTTCACTGCTTGTTGCCCGCTAGTTGACGCCGATATGTGTTTCTACTTCAACTGTAGGTGTTAAATGCTATTTACATACCAGCATGTGGATCCCGTCGCTGGTATCGTCCGCATACCGAGCCCACAATTTCAGCCTTTGGAGTCGGAGACGCGTAGAGGCCACACTTAAAACGGCTTCTGCAGAACCGACCCCCGCGTTTACCTGTGGCAGTCTATTTTCTCGGCCAATCAAAGTTATTCAAACCTATCAATCAACTTCAAGGCTGATGCAGAAATGCCCTCGTTCAAGGAACTCTGGTGCATGCCCCAATCTCGTTCCGCGTGCCTGCTCCCGCAGCGTCGCACATGTCCTCACCCCAGAAGCCAACCTGCTATCCAATCCTTTTGTAGATAATGCAGTGAACTTTCAACTGGCATCCAACGTCAATTCTCTCCGTTCGGAACCGAGCGTAAAAGCCGTAGTGGTGAACATGGCGGTGGCTCCAGAAACTTTCCTGAATTCCTCACGAATTCCGGTGCAGATGGCGTGTAGAATGTCACTGAAACATATCCGGAAATGTTAGACCGAGCTGTCGGTTGTTTGAATAATCTGTAGGCTGCTGTGCACCAGGGGAACCGAAATGGACCGTTTGCTACTTCTGCCTTTTGGCAGGTATTTGGGAGCTTGACGTTCGCCTGCGTTACCCGTCCTCAGCTCGATTGCGGAGCGTTTGAAACGGCTTTCCCTTCAGGCGATTTTATCGCGGGGGCGTGTCTGCTCGGTGTGACCGTCTTGTCCTGGTCTTTCTGCAGGTCATGATGCCAGAATTTATAATTTGGCAGAAGGTGTACATGTCCACTGATGGACTTAACATCTGAAAACCGCGTCCCATGTGTGAGTCATTCTCTTTTTAATGTCCGTCGATCTGAGATATCCGCTCCTTGAAGATAACCGGTGTGGCCAGTTTCTCCAATATGCGTTACAAACTGTGAGTAAGCAAGTAATCGGAAACCAGAGCAGAAGGATGACAGTAAAAAAACTCGCAATGAATCTTGTTACTTTTTGGCTGGTTTAGTACATCCTAAGGTCTGCTTGATCTTTGGTTGTGGTGATGTGCACTATTGAACATCGCCTATAAATGAATTTCCCCTTCAAAGCGGAGCGGTGGCTTTGTAACGGTCACGGTGATTGCCGCGACTGCACAACCCTTCTCGTATCCGTGGCTAGGCTTAAATATATACATTATTAACTGCCGACTCTTACTGACATCAGCGCCGCTGCTGACTCATGCCGCCTTCACCTGTCAAGCATTGCGGGCGCGGACTGAATCTCGAGCGGATACACATCGGCTGATGCACGCCCGAAGAGACAGCTTGCGGTACCTGCTTGCAAAAGCTCGTTCAACCTAATTTGTCTTTCCTGACTTGAATTGGAAACTTGCGTGTTGCAAAACGTTGGGAACTCTCATATCTGCGTCCCATTTCAATACATTCATAAATAGAGTTCACGTACTCCTACACTTCTATTGTGTTATAACCGTCAGCATGGAATGAAACGTACCCCAATGGAATCCATATCGCTTGTACTAGCCTCAGCCAGCACAGAAGACGGGAGGTGGGAGAGGGCACATGTGGCTGGCATGGTCGGGTAAGCCCGTAGGCGTGCTGCCACATCTGGCTGGGATCCACGGCGTGGAAGTGCCATAGAAGCCACATAATGATGGTGATGCATTACAGCCTGAATCTCAGTCAGCCACTCCACACAAACGCACACACTGGACTGACTGTGCGGTCCGAGTTATCTTGTCATTGGGCAACCTTGTACAAGTAAAACATCACACACGATCGAGGCAAAAGTCATGAGATTCAATTTTCCAGCGTCTTATTTTGCGGTAGAAACTTCCTCCCTGAGCTAGTGCACATCCCATATCTGCGTTCTGTTGCAGCCTATTTCTGTGGAGGGAGAGGCCAATACGTAGGTGACCCACGTAGTCGAACATGTTCGAGCCCCATCAGCCACTACACCACCAATGTCGTTGGCGATGTGCCAAGAGGCTCGGAGAGGCCACTTCTGCGCGTGCGTGGGAGGAAGGGATTTGACCCAGCTCTCGGATCCAGTGTCGGTGACTACCTTCGGTGGGCTTGATTTTGCCTTGACAGCAGAATGTTGTCGAGGTGGGGATAGAGAAAGCTAGGTAGGCTTTGCTATAAAATAAATTCTGGGCTGCGTGTACCTCGTGGGACAGTACTGTACCTAAACGCCGACGACGGTGGAATTACCGACTGAATACATCTGTGTATACGGTGGCTCGCAGGCCACGTGCATATTTCCATTAACAAGTTGTATGCACGATTTTTCCCTATCCGCTCATTTCAATCCTGTTTATCAACAGCAGTTCGTCTGAAGGTTGTCTAGTTGGGCAAAATCAATCGGAGATATAGCAAGGCCGGGAGCTGGATTCTGTAAATTGTTTGGGGAGGGTCGAGAACTGCTATAGACCTAGGCCTATTATGTCTAATATGGAGTCATTTATGTCTCATCCTCCTCATCCCCTTCTTCTTCTTCTTTCTTCTTCTTCTTCTTCTTCTTCTTCTTCTTCTTCTTCTCCCCCTTCCTCCGCTGCTTCGTTTTCATAATTATCGTCCTTGTTATATACTCTTCTAACCGTTTCAAGTGCTCTACATGTGATGAATGTGCTGCCTCGTCGACTTTACTCTATTACCCTCCCAAGCACTGGTCGCGGTCCGAGGGAGTTAGCTGATTGGTGGCGGCCCTGCCCCCACAAACGCAAGATATGTAGGTTAACCGTCGTGCGTGATGCGATGCCGTATGAGGTGGGCACATGCGAGGCACCTACCTGAATTTCCCTTCTCATATCCATCGCTGGCAGGGCAAAGCCAAGTGTTCTATGCCGACGGGTGGGATAGAGGAGAAGGTAAAGCGGGTTCCTGAAAAAAAACCTTTATTCTAGGCCGGCCGGCTCATCAACTCGCGCTTATTTATTTGATTTCTGGGCCTCTTCGAACGTTCCGGCCAATGGCGTGACAATCACGGAGAGCGTTCTGGAGCCTCCTGGCCTTCGAAGTGCTTCACCTTGATCGGTCGCTTCTCACACTGGAATTCCCATGCGGAAACTTCTCGAAAGTTTAGGCCGCACGCGTGCGCGATGACTTCACGCGTAGTCGCAGCAGCAGCAGCAGCGCACGCTGATTGGCCACTTGGTTTCCCGCGTGTCTTTCCGAGCCGGCTTGGCCTGTTTCGGCGTGCGTCTTCACGTGCTCTTTTCACCTTGGGCTGAGACGCCATTGCGGTTCCCGTCGTCGTAACACCAAGACTGCCGGAGGTGGGTGTGTGCAGAGCCATGAGACCCTGAGTGTCGCCCCGCCCCCCCCCCCAATCTTCCCCCTACCATGTCCAAGTAAAATGTCCAGCCGCCTGTCGTGCGCTCTCGTCTCAAACTTTCCACGGACATGTACGGCAGTAGCTAAGGCCGACTCAGTACGGCCGCATCAGCGCACGCCCCGTTTTACTACAACGCGCCTGCAGCACAGGAGAGTCGTTCAGACATGTGCCTGTACAGTGTGTGGCGTCGCGAACGGTATATGAGATTTTTACATGAGCATATAGTCGAATTGGCCCACGCAGTATCCAAAGGTCCTTGAGTAGAGAGGGTGAGAGAGACGAGTGCAAATCAGGGCTTCAAGCATGGGGCTATCCTGTTGTGCGGAGATACGACAGTTCGACTGTCATTTTCGACGATGACAACTTTACGCACAACAGAAGGGTAGTGCAGGGACGGTGACTTGTGTGAGAGTAGCATTGCACTGCATCTATCTCACTCTCTGTTCCACTCCCCATCTGAAAGCGGTGTCAAAACAGAGGCAAGAACACTGGAGATGGGAGAGGGCGCAGGCCCACGCACTGTGGTCCAACACATACCAGGGGCGGCTCGGACCCCAACTGAGTGGGAGCGCCATACCAGCCACAGTAAGAAGGAGCCATATCCGTTCAGTGACCGTCAATACACCAATGGTAGAATAACAATGGTAGCGGGACCGTCCATTGGTAGGGTTGGGAGACAAACTCATTCATTCTTGCCTTTGGGCTCACTCGTGAGCTCCGCTAGCAGCCGCAGCAGCGGCTAGCGATATAGGCAAAATAGTATTACCGACAAAGACAAGGGTGACTGATGGAATATGTTTCCGGGGCAGACGATGATGTGGCATCATACACAAGCGAAAACTTCCAAGCTGCTTTTAGTTTATTACCTAACTTAATACCCATGAGCCGCGGGGACGAGCATACTCGCGTGGCAGATCAAGGAGAGTTTGTGGCAGCCAGAATTTTCATGCAGGCTCTTTATAGAAATACGGTTCGAATGTCATCGAGAGCGATCAAAGTTCACCGCATGTCTCTGCACGTGTATGAGTGCGTGTGAATGACACTGGCACCGGTTGGTTATGTTGACAGAGAGGTGGCGGACGTAACTAAACGAAAACAATCTACCTTTTCTGCCAGCGGTTAGATTCACGTTTAACGTTAAACCCCGCTCCCCCCCCTCGCTGAATGCTCTTCTGCGTTCGCTCCCACCCGCTACTCCTCTTTTTTCCCACGCGTTTTCACTTTCGCCATTACATAACCGTTTGCTTCTCATCAAATGCCCCTTCTTCCCCCCCCCCCCGTTGTTCGATTCCTGCTGCGAATCCTCTTTCCCCACTTCTGCTTCCGTTTTCATTGGTCTTTCACATGCTGTGTTCGTGTTTGATATTAACCTTCAGTCTCCGTTCACTTCCTCTTTTTATTTACAGGGCCCTGTCAGTATTCCATGACTTTCATTTCCACTACTCAAGTTCGCAAGCTTCTCTCTCTTTGTGGTTGCCAGAAAATGGTCTTCTACTGACCAATCGGGAATCTGCCAAATCTTGAGTCCTTGGACGTCCTTCCTTTCCGGTGCCTTTCATTCCCATCTTCAAATTGATACTCCCTTTATTAAAATTCATAAACTGATTTGTCCTTTACGCTCCTATCCCCCTATCTGGCGATGCAAAGATGCCTACATTCTTCCCTTCATCCTCTTTTGTTCTGCCGTTATTATTTCAATTTTACTTTAAAAGGATTTGCTAACTTTAAAACGTATCCTCCGAATACTCTCTTCTGCTGGCGGCATCCCTTTATAGTGTTATAGTGGATACGGAAATAAAACGACAAGCATGCAATTGGTTGATCAAAATCCACTCTGACCTGCTTGCCGCGAATTTTTCCCGTCCCATGCGCCGAGGCTTTTGACAACTCGCTTGCCGTACAGCCGCATATCAGCCTTCTGTACTGCCATTTCTAGCACGTATGGTCAGCCCAATGTGTGTTTTGTGCGTAGTGGCTGACTGGCGGACTGAGAGTCAGGCTGCAATGGCTCCTTCTTAATGAAGCTTTTATGGTACTCCCACTCCATGGGATCCGAGCCAGGTGTGGTGGTACACCCAGGGGTCGGCTCCGGCCGCGCCAGCCACATGCGCCCTCTCTCATCTCCGGTCTTCTTGACTCTGTCATGACACCGGGCTCAGGTATGGGGAGGAGGAAAGAGTGCGGTAAATGCAGCGCAAAGTCTACTATCACTTTAAACTAATTTTCACACAAGTCACCATCCCTGCACCGTCATTCCGTGGAGCATACGGTGGACATCGTCGGACTACGACGGTCAAACTGTCGTGTCGTGTGTGTGTGTGTCTCCGGGCTGATCAGGTGAGTCCACTCACACTAGCAGCCTGGAATCTTCGTTCCCTTTTAGACAATCCGAAGAGCAACTGCCCGGAACGGAGGACGGCCTAGTCGCTCAGGAACCTGCCAGCTACAAGGTGGACATTGCTGCTCTCAGCGAGACCCGACTCTCGAAACAGGGTCAGCTGGAGGAGGTCGAACTATCGGTACGCGTAGACAACCCACTTCCGGTCGCCTTACTATTGTCTTCACATTGGAGCCATGCAGGTGGGGCTGCGCATGTCTGATCTTCCATAAACACCACGCCTACGCTGGATGTCGTCGTTTGTGACAATCAAGCCATCAGTCTGCGTTGGCGTACAACCCTCGTGCATGAAATTGCCTCCTCTTTACTTTTTGTAGTCAATAGATCGAAATCATTCAGTTTTTCCAGTTTACACCCTCTGGTGTGTTTTTTTCATATCCAACACTCAATTTTTTCCACTGGCCTTCAAAACTGTCAACTACACACTTTATGGTTACTTTCTGTGGGTATTCACTGCTTTGCGATCACGCGGAATTTATGCAACTTCGCATGCAGCTAAACGTGCCAGCGTTCCCAACAGTCTCGTTCTTGGAAAAAAATTAAAACTTAAAGTAGTACCCTTTCCACGTACAGAATTTACGGAAGATTTAATTTAATAACAAAGAAATTTAGTTTTTTTTTCTGCGTCTTTTCCAGAGTATACAACAGAAGAAGACGTAGAGGAACAGTGAAGGAGTCAGCACCGGCTGACTAAGCAGTCGCATTCCTCGGCAGAGAGTGCGCCATTCCTTCGTAGGTCTGGCAATCATAGGAATCTATTGCCAAGCAAGGCGATATTGTCTTCTGGTGACGAAGGCCAGTTACTAAGAGGCCATCGAAGTTCTCCATATGAACTGTAAAAAAATAATTGAGAGAGGGGTCAAAACCGCCAGCTGACCGGAAGAGCAACTGCTATAGAATTCTGACCGCATTCATCAGTAGCTGACTCATTGCTATCGGCGTTTTAAACTCATAAATCCCAGTTTGTTATCCATCTTAATGCAAAGCCTTCCTACAAAGCCAAGCCCACCTCCCGGCACCATGGTACTCCGGAGCCAAACTACGACAGTTTGACCGTCGATTCCGACGAGGTCCACCATGTGTTCCACAAGAGGATGGTGCAGAGATGGTGACTTGCGCGTGGATTAGTTTTAATTACGCTGCACTGTTACTTACCTCACGCGCCTGTGTCCGGTGTCAAGACAGAGCATGAAATGTAGATGGCAAAGATTTTATACCGTGCTCTTCGATCCAAATATTCATTGAAATTTTGGGTCCGGCCCTAAAAATTCATGTCCGAATCACCTGACTCCATGTCCTGCACTTAATAATTTCAGAAATCGTTTCCCCGATTATTCTCAAATGTACAGTTGTGTGAAAATGTAGAATTTTGACAAATTAATTTTTAGGTAATGTCATGTGAGATTGGTAATCCGAAACATTACGAAAATCCACAAAATACTTGTCAGTTGAACCCTTTATGCCTGTAAGTATCACACGTTTATGGTGTAATGTCACTGGTGTCCATGTAATTATGTGTGTAGGAAACAAGTTTCAGAAGATGCCACAGGAAGTCAACAGAATGGCAAAATTATCTATTGGGCTGTAGGCTAAAGTCAATCTCAGTTCACTTTGACTAATACATACGCCCAGAGTCAGCAGGGCATTTTGCCGAACTGGTTTTGTAGCGATAAGAAGACAATGTCAGTTGGAATCTCGAGATGAGAGTTCGACTGCACCAAATTGACGAAGCATCCACCATCAGGCTGGGCAATGTTAGAAAACTTCATCCCATCCACCAATTAAATTTATCCACGCAACGGCCTCACGTGAACGTTTCAAATTAGGTCCTGTATGCGTGCAACTGAGAAAAGACCCAAACCTTGTGGTAGTTGTCGGTGGAAAATCACCGGTTTGAAAGTCCCCGTACCAATTTTAGAAACAAACATCCTCGTGGCCGAAAAATAATTTACCTTAGAATTCCCTTCCACTGAGTTTTAAAATGAGAAACCAAGCAGAGGGATTATCTATATTGCTGCTGAAAGCCTAAGGAGTTGTAAACGAGCCTCGTGCAAAACTGAACCAGCAACCCCGAGCGTAGAAGCTCGGATAACCTAAAACCGATGTAGTCTTCTTGCATAAGAGTGTTAGCCAAATGAGATGCTGGCATTCGCACACCACACGACAGTTCGACAGTCGTATTCCGAAAATGTCCACCGTACGCTCCACAGCAGGGTAGTGCAGGGACGTTGACTTGCGCGTGGAGTAGTTTTAAGTGATATTAGCTTTGCGCTGCAGCTACTGCACACTCTCCTCCTCCCACACCTGAGTCCGGTGTCATGACAGAGTCAAGAAGGCAGGAGGCGGGAGGGGGCGCAGGAGGCTGCCACCACATCTGCCTCAGATCCCACGGATTGGGAGTGCCATAGATGCCACAGTAAGAAGAAGCCATTGCAATCGGACTCTCAATCCGTCATTCAACCACTCCACTCAAACACACACTGGGCTGACCACGCGGTCCTAGTTTGCTCGTCAGCAGCTAAACTACAAAGCAATTACCGCACAAAGCACTTATCCGTTTGACATTTTTGACCGCAACATCACAGCTTTCTGTGGCCGTCGACGCTATCTGGCAGTGTTTCTATCACAAACTGATGTCTCGGTAGCGATGGATATGTCATTACACAAAAAATGTCATGCTAATGAACGTTTAGAGACTTAGAAATGTTCATGGCAGACATCCCGGTGTCTTTCACGTTTTTATATGAAGGGCTGCCTGAACCAACAGGGTTTTTAAGAGCAGCCTGTGGCGAAGTCCGAGGGCTTGGTTGCTAAGCTATGACATGTTTTCTAACATCAATATATCGACAGGCCTCATCAGAGGTCATAAGTGGAGAGACGGCGTCCGTATCGTCAATTGTGGAGCACTCATCCCCACAATGTGTCATCTGTGTAAAGGCAACGCGACCATTTGGGCCTCAGCTTCAGCAATTCGATTCTTTGGCAGATCAAAGAAGGGTGACACGGGTGACACTGTTGTAGTCTAACGGCTTGAGCACCCACCGTATCACTCAAAAGTAACTCACCTTATGGGTTGTGGAAGAGGTTGATTTGACGTCTTGCATTTCGGGATGTAGATTCGAGGCCAACAGTTGGCTTTTCAGCCCAGTTTTTGGGGGAAACGGGACAGTTCGACCGGCAATTTTGAGGAGGTACTACGTGTGGCCGACAGTGTGGTTGCGAGGGGACAATGACTTGTCCCGTAGCAGACTTGCGTTGCCCCTACCGCACTCTCTCCTTCTCCCCAACCAGGGCCCGATGTCATGAACAAGTCAAGAAGAGCGGAGGTGGAAGAGGGTGCAGGTGGGTTGGGCGGTGAGGAACCGCACCTAAGCATGCCACCACATCGACTCGGATCCCACTGAGCTAGAGTGTGATAGAGATCACATTAAGAAGGAGCCATTGCTGCCTGACTCTCAGTCAACCAGTCAGCCACTCCACACAAGTACACTCTTGGCTAGTTGTGAGGTCCAAGTTATTCCGTCAGTTGGCAACCTTCCAAACCACGACTTTTAGTTACCGTGATAACTCTAAGCCCGTCCGTTTGTTTATAATGAAGCACAAGTGTGGAGATGTCTCTCTCATCTAAAGAGTAAGGCTCTCGCTTAACGAGTTGATGACAACTTTGAAGTAAAATTATTTGTCCCTTTTGTTCTCCGGGAGCTGAAAGTTGAGGTGACACAATTACTCCAAGATCGCAGTTACAACGAAAGGGCATACGCATATACTTTCTGTTGTATAATCTCTTTGGAAAGTTCTGTGCCGATTTGGAGTTAAGGCTTTAGAAGAAAACGATCTGCACCCGGTCGGAAGGTCAATGTTAAATTCGTTGGCTTCACCCGTAGAATTGCTCAAATCTTATAAACAGTCAACATGCAGACTCGTGTAATGCGGGACCGGTGGTAATAGGGGTTTTACGGGTAGGGCATTAGAGTGGGTAATATAAGGTGTATACAGTCCGTGCAAAATTACTTGTGCTGTTCGTTTTTCGTCTTGAATTTACGAAGTTGTTTGTGCGTATCTGCTCTAAAGACTCCAAGAATTTGGTAGCTATGGTGGGTAGTGGCTTGCAAGCCCTGGAATGACATCATTGCCGGTTTCACCAGCGCAGACTTCCGTAGGACCCTGTTGCTTCGACATCGGTGAAAAAATGATAATTATTCTGGTGTGCAGTATTCGCGAATTGCACACTTTTCCATCGTCGAACATAAAGCAAAACACGAGCTTGGGGTTTCTGGCTTTTTGGTGCTGTACATAACCTACCGTAATCCAGGCAGGTATACCTGATTCACCCACACTGAAAGCACTAGCCAAAAAACCTAGACGCGTTTCGCAGGAACGTGCGTCAGGGTTATTTTTGCTAGTGCATGCTGGTTAACAACTTGAGGACTCCTACGTCGGAAAGAAGGGAAGACATTCATTGACAAACGCTCACCGATCGCTAACGGAACTCTATCGTTCCGCTCTGCCTTGGGGCTCACTCTCGAGCCCCGCCAACAGCTGCACAGCGCCTAGTAGTAGTAGAACAAACAGATGAATATTGTCGGTAAAGACAAGGAGACCAGAATTATCATTTCGAGCCTAGTGGTCGTCATCGGCCAGGTGGTGCTGAATCACCCGAGTCTCGAACCCGTGACCCCAATGTCAATAATCCCGATCTAAACCGGCAAGACAACGGGCCCGAGGCTCAATAGTTAGAGCGCTGGACTTCTGACAAGTCGTTTGGACAAGTCGCTGGTTCGAGCCTCGTATCTTGCACCACCTGGGGTTGGGTATGACTCGCTGATGACGGCTATCATGCCGAAAATTGCCATTTCAGTCTCCATTGTCCTTGCCGGCAATATTCATCTGCCTAAGGGAAGACAATTAGAGGGACAAACCTCATTTCCAGGTAGAGAGTGTACAGGCAGTAGCATCTTGGTTTCTCACCAGGAAAACGTCGTCGGCGTCAGCCGTCTAAGTTGTTCGTCAGGACGCAACGTACGACTGCGACTGCGACCAATCGAGGAGGACAAAATTATGGGTAGGCATCACGGCACCAGCGAAACGAAGGTTTGAGGCACAGGCGCGCGCGCGCGCACAGCCTGTCACGTGTGTTAGCCGGACCGAAGGCGACATGAGTAAACGGCGGCGCTGAAGACCATGATAGCGGGCAGATGCACTACCAGTATGATTAATCATACAAGGTTTGCACATGAATCATTTCCGACTGAACGGTATGCGAACAGGTGAAAGTCGAGCAGCTGGATCAGCTGATATTTTGAGTCAATGTCGAGGCTTTCTTCAAAGCCTGCAATCTCTGGTATTTTGATGCCTCCGATCGAAGATTTAATTTTGTTATGTGAATATCACCGCCGCCGCCACCACCACCATCATCCTCATCCTCATCATTGCCGTCATCCCTCATAATATAGTGTAAGGCCATCTCACGTCGAATGGCATCGTCGCTCTGAGAAATTTTTCAGTGGTTCAAAAGCAGAGGTATTCAGGAGAACGACAACGACCACCCCAAATTGTATCTTAGCAGAAAGCACACAAACAAGCCAAAATCAAGCCATTTGATGGCATTTTTTCGCGGTGTTGAAAAACATCAGAGTGAATCGGAGTACGATGCTGCCTATCTGAAGGATCATCGACAGGTTTTCAGCTTCAATACCTATAAAGGCAGTTTTGTTAACATGTGCATTTGAAACTGCAATGGTGTTCCAGACCATGCAGGACGCTAACTTTAGTAGGCACTTTCACACATCTAGAATATTCCAGCAGCCTTTAACTCTCGTCTTATACCCCTAAAAGTTGTGTTTTCACACAGGGGAGAGATACCCATCGGGTACCAGTTTATGAGGCGGAAACACCCACCATCACGACAAGAGGCGGCTACAATACCCTAATGCACTTGATGCAATTTTGGGCTAAGCAAGTATGCCAAAAAGACGGATGACCGAGGATGCAGCAGCAGTAAAAAGAAATTGTCTAAACTCTAAAGTCATGGCCCAATCGATAGTACTTGGTGTCATCTTTAAGTTCGACGGAGCCGAATTTCCTTCATTTAACCCTCTCGGGGGAAAAATATACAGCCTCTTCGGGATCTGAACTCATACATGCGAGGTTGGTGCATGAGCACAGCGACAGTTTCAACCATCTGTGCTACGAGGCCCCAACGGGGAGCCGTAAGTCTTATCACGTTGGGGTAGGTTACCCATGTGGGAGGTGAGAGCCGCTTGAGTTACCAGTTGCTGTGCCATAACCCTCCTACGAGCAGGTAAGCAACATCTGACGTTGTTTTATCAGAGAAAGTGTTTTGGTGGCGAGAGTCTGGGCGGACATTGGTTAAAAATACACTGGAGGCGAGACAAATCGTCACGCAATTATCGCGCCAATGGGTGACCCAACATCGGCAATGGACGACATGTACGCGGGCAACCGAGTCTAAGAATGAACACTGAGACATTGAGACTTTTTATGCTTTTTGGCAGTGAAATAAGCGAGTCAAAGATTTTCTCCTCCACTCCGAGGCGTAGGATGACAGATCTACCGAGGCCAAGGACGAGCCTTGTCGATCGAGCTTTCCAACTGACCACATTTCTTCCTTTTTGGGGCTTAGTTTAGGACAACAGCGAATGTCGGACTGAACATTTTTTAACTGCTCTTCGTAGTCACATTGAAGATTCCGATAAAAGCCGGTTCATGTCAGCTGTTGAGTGGTTCGTTTTGAGTTTGCTTCATTTGAACTTGGCTGCAAGTTGTTAGCTCTGAGATGGCTTGAGAAGGAGTAGATGCGATCTCTGGGACAAGAGCTTTATTCGCCTGACGTTTCGGATTTCAAGTCGATCCCATCCTCAGAAACAGTATCAGATACGGGTAATTCATACATAGGGAGTTGCAGTATTTATAGGATGCCGTCGCTATGCTACTGCACGCCTACGGCAATTAACAGCTCCCCCTTCAGCGATGACGACTGCGCACTGGTGCGGTAATTTTTTGATGGCCGGCATGTGGGTCGTTATCCTCTGAAATTTCATCACCCATGTTGGAGGGTGGCGTGATGATTGCTCGGCCATCTGGCGTTGGAAAATGTGTTCGCCTGATCGCTCCCGAGTTGTCGATTACTCTGACCAAATTGGGTCTCAACACCGAATATGGGTTGGGTAGGTCATTGCACATTTTAATAGACTGGGGGCCTGTAAACCATGACTCAAGCAATTCTTGACCCACACAATTATCACCTCTTGCGAGAATTTCGGCTTCGTCGAACTGGAATCTGTGGCCGGTTTTCGCAAAATGAGCCGCGACTTGAGAATTGGCGTCATTTCGCCGCACTGCTGCCGCGTGTTCAGGAATTCGCGTCCAAAGCAGTCTTCCAGGTTCTCCGATGTAGTTGCTTTGTCCGCAACTGCAATAGATCCGATAAACAACTCCAGATGTTTCTTGCCATTGCATTTGGTCCTTTAGTCTCATTATCACTACCCTCCAACACGTGTAACGAAATTTCAGAGGATACCGACCCGCATGCCGGCCATCAAACAATTACCGCACCACAGCGCAGTCATCATCGCTGAAGGGGAGCTGTTAATTGCCGTAGGCGTGCAGTAGCATAGCGACGGCATCCTATAAATACTGCAACTCCCTGTGTATGAATTACCCGTATCTGATACTGTTTCTGAGGATGGGTTCGAGTTTGAATCCGAAACTTCGCATCTATTTCTTCCCAATTACTTCCTAGGACTCACATTTTGGCTTGTATCTGAGACGGCTTATCTACGGCCGGTTTGTTTTTTCGAAATAGTGTAGTGGCCAGATCGGAGTCTTCTCACTTTTTCTCAATACTGTCCCTCCTTGTTCCCCGCGCGCCAAAATCTGTTCAATTCAAAACCGGTCTCCGTTTTAACCCCTTCCCACTTAGCCTTGCTGCCCCCAGTGATTAATGGGCAGGCGAAAAAGTTTCCAAGTGTTTATGGTTTTCTCATGAGCCCGGATAACTTTTGTCAAAATGCAATAAACCTTACCTCTTTGCACCACCCGTAAAATGGCGAAAATACTTCGAAAAATAGGCAGCGATATAACAAAGTTTAAAAATCCACTAACTATATGGGTTACCCCACATTAGTCCGTACTACAGGTGGCTTTTTGCTAAATTTCAGGAAAGTTAACTATCCCTGTGTCATAAATGGGGTCGACAGTTCAACCATCAGCTTAGTGAGAATGCGATGAAGCGGACCACATCGAAGTCCATTAAGTTTCGACCAGAGAAAGCCCTCAGTCATCGAAGAATATATCTATATTCACTCCTACCTTGTAAAATACCGTCATTTACATCGGCATGGCTTTTGCACTTGACCCTCAACATTTTTTGAGCGACAGTTCTCCAAAAGGCGAGGATACCTAGCATTCTTACGCACACAAATTTGGGACCAACTGTGTAGGCGCTGTGTATAGGTTTTTTTTAGCTGGCCCTTGAACACTTAAGTGGCATGGCGTGCATTGAAAATGGAGGAGAGCAGATGCACTTCCCGATCCCCCGAAGTTGACCAACGCCTCCGGACCAAGGCGCGGCAAATGTACACAAGTAGGTAAGCGGTAGTCTTCAATTCGTAATGTTAACCCCCGTGAGAGGGGAGAGGGGAGTGCCGTTGGCGAAACCGTCCAAACCCTTTGATAATTTTCGCTGTCGAATTAAATGCTCACGTATGCCATAGCCTTGCACCTGCCCGCCTACCCGATGGCCATATTTACCGCAGCATCAATCTGCCTGTTACAGACCGACCGGTGTTCAAAGGCGGGTGCGTGCGTAAGCGGTGAAGCTAGCGAGAGAGAGAGAGAGAGAGAGAGAGAGAGAGAGAGAGAGAGAGAGAGAGAGAGAGAGAGAGAGAGAGAGAGAGAGAGAGAGAGAGAGAGAGAGAGAGAGAGAGAGAGAGAGAGAGAGAGAGAGAGAGAGAGAGAGAGAGAGAGAGAGAGAGAGAGATCAGGTATTCGCGCATCCGCGCCGATTAAATGTCACTTCCAGCTGAGGAAGAAAATCAAGATGCAGCCCCATCCTCTTTCGAATTTCTGCCATCCTCCGACTGAACGGAGCTTTCGACGTCCTCGGTTGTCGCACTGCTGCTGCTGCTGCTGCTCCTGTCGCCGGCGCTAGTGACTACGACCCGTTGTCACGTTTGCGTCCCGGCTCCCTGCGCATGTCTGTACGTAGACGTGACTCACGGGTTTGTGCGCGCGGCTGCCGATGAGTCACCGGCTACCCGTCAAAGTACACCGAAATGAACGCGCAGTCTGTGCAATCACGCTACCAACGCTTTTGTTCACCCTGTTGTGTATGTGCGGGTGGAGGGTATTTGCAACGGCCTAGAATGTCGATTTTGTAGTAAGTTGAGCGATTGGGGAATTTAGAAGATTTTTATTGGCTGGATGTAACCCAACCTTGTTCCGTTCATTGTGCGAGTACGTAGTTCATATGCGAAGCAAAAATGACTGAAAAGTTCCTTAGGTTTAGCAAAAAAACGAGCGTCTTAATTTGCCACTTGCGAAATGGAACATATCAGAATCAAGGAGGGAGTGTGTAGTCCGACCAAGTTCGATCAAGCGCAGAAGGGGAAGAGCATGTTCAGTTTGGAAGCCGGCTTGAAGTATATGCAGGAAATGTTACTGTGGATGGTTCGTTTTCAGAGGCTGAAACATGCGGCTTGTGGTACCAAACTATATGCAAGTTATCTTACGATTATTTGTGCAGTTTAGAATCTTTAGCTGCACAACTGGAGGAACGTAGTCACTCCTGCTCGCAGCAAGCACTGTTCGTTAACCGAACATCACGAAATCCCCGTTATCTTCACATGCTAAACCCCAGCAGAGACGCATACCGTAGTTGCATAAACTTTTTCTGGACGAATTCAGAAAACTGCAAACACGCAAGGTCTCATAGGAGCTTGAGTATGCAAAATATATATTTAAAACATACGATAAATTAGCCCGATAGCGATTCAGGTTCATCCGGCGAACTTGCACCATATTCTCTAAGATTTCCTGTCTACTTTGGCAAACAACAAGGGGATTGAGAGCGTAATTCGTACATTTCCAACCATCGCAGAATCGCGCTGGTCACGTGACGCTTAGTGCCGGTTAAGCCAAAACTTTCAGCCTAAAACGACCTCCGAGAGATGGCGTAGGAAGTGAGATGGCCTTCCAGAATAGCATTAGACGGTCTGTAATGAGTCTTGATTAAATTTTCGTATCAAACAAGTGTTATGAACGAAAAAAACACTTGCGAGAAACCAACCTGCAAGAAAATACAGTAAGTCTTGCCAAAATTTGTAAGCGTCAGACGAAGGCATGGCTCTACCTCTCAAGTCCGTAGGTTCACAAACTGCTAATGGAAACAAAGAGGTGAGTTGCAGGAGGTAGTCGCGAAGAATGTATCGGAAGCCGTCACCTGTCTTCTCACACCACTTGGATATGGAGTTGCATACAGACCATGGAAAACGTAAGGCGGCAGATTGGGATACTGAAAGACCCACTGCCACGGCAAGAATTATCTTGGGTCGTTTACCGAGTCCAGTGCAGCTGGGGACCGAGGAAATTCGTCGGAGATACTAGAAGACTACCCAGAAAACGAATGGCTGAGCACGCAGCAGCAGTGAGGAGGAAGGAGGAGGAGGAGGCCAGTTCAAGCGTCGCGGCTCATTCGACGGTATCCAGCAGCACATTCAAATTTGATGGCTTCAGGCGACAACCGCGTGGGCCGCGAAATGATCGGGTCGTAGTTTTCCGACCCTCAGTCAATCAATAGGCGCAACGATGCTGAGGATTTGCCTGGACAAAGTTGCTACTAACGCTGAGAACATGAGGATGACTACTGCTCCTGGTACCAATGTCGGTCAGTCAAATTGACCAAGAGCTCACGCGCATGGCGGAATTCGGCCGTTAACAGCTGGTATACGGGCCATCAATGCACAGCACGCAGTCATGTGCAATCAACATGGCAGGCACACAGCAACTGCATACTGCAACATCTGTCCGGTCAGACAATTATCATACTACGTGCAACTATTGCGATGCCTTCTGGAGCTGCCAATTGTAGTGGCCCAGCAACTAGACCCTAGAAATACGGCATAAGCTGGGTGACCCAATACACTTTCTGACCCCGTCTCTGAGGCTGGATTCAAGTGAGGATCCGAGATGTCAGGCTAATAAAGCTGTTTTTCTAGTGATTGTGTCTCCTATCTTGGCGGTTGAGAAATTTGTTAACATAGGTGATTTCTAATGAGGCATGAGTCTAGCCTCTAACAGTGACATATTCCGTCGATAATAACCAAAACAATCTAGCAGAATTATTGTTTTTTTTGACTGAATTCCTTGTTAAGTCTGGTAATACGTACAAGGAAAGCTACCTACGTCACTTAGACAACTTTCAAACTCGCGTAGAGACTGTTCGTGTACGTGTGACTGAATAAACTTATTGGAATAATGTGTAAACGTCCATTTAAAACCTACTTAGTCGCAGAAGTTATGTCCTCTCAGAGGAAAAGGCATTTGACGTTAGATAACCTAACACTTGAAATGTCGTAATCAAAAGTTTCTTAAATGGTTTGACATAAATTTTTTGTTTCATTTGTCCTTTGAGGCTCAGACAGCCTTTTACTAGAGAAGAATGCATTTTGGGTGTGTTTTATTGAAGGAAAGGAGACCAAATTCGGCAAAATCGGCCATTCCCAGATATCCAATTAATTTCCTACGATATTTGATATCACAGATCAAAACCTATCGTTTGTGTGCGTTGCGCTATACAAGATCATTAACATATTCTGAGCTACTTCCTGGAAATCGCATGTTCGCTTCTATCAGCAATCTGTTTGGACGCAACGCGCTGCGATTGACTCGACGGCGGGAAAAATGTGTTCGTCTTGAGTCGTCTACTTATGTGCAGATTCAGTTTCTGCACAGGTCTCTCCACAATAATGTGCTGCCGAAATGTGTTTCATACAAACCGCCGGTGAACACAGAACTGGTGAGACGAGCGGTCTTTCAACATGGCGGACGAATGATCTGAGGACTCCTTCAAGGCTGTCACTTGCGACTTCACAAATACCGTCTGAGGATTGACGAAGAGAGGACGATCTGGATGAGAACGCAACTGCTTCAACAGAGGGTGGCCGAATGAACCCGCGAACAGAGAGCAATACGCGAAGCAGCACTGGAGAAACAATTTCGTAAACTACTCCGTCCATAGTCATTCCAAAACGCTAAACTTGTTCACAACCTGTCAGCAAATGAATTGATAGAGGAACAAAGGCAGGTGTTGAGAAATGAAGCCTCATTTAACACAAGTGATGCCGAACCTGCCAGCATGGTTGCGGCAGTGAAGTCAATCCTCGGCCAGACGGAAGCCACGGACGAAACAAAGAACCATAGCCAACACAAAGTGCCGTCTCTCTTCATAGGCCACGCGAAGCTCTGCACCAAACGTGCTTCACGTCGGACGGAAGAATCTATGAGCATGTGAAAGGCCCACCGATGGGTTCACCGATCTCGGTACTCATATCTGAAGAGTTCCTGCAACGGCTGGAATCACTGGTCATCCAATACCACAGACCGAAATTCTGCGCTCAGTATGTGGACGACAGCTTCGTCATCATCGAACGGGATCAGATGCTGGCATTCAAAGAACACCTCAACGGCGTCTTCCTGGACATCCAATTCACGATGGATGAAGAAGAAAACGACCAGCTAGCCTTGGTTTATGTCCTCACCTGTAGCAAAGATTTTGGTGGCCTTAAAACTAAAGTATTCAGGAAAGTGACAAATACAACGCAAGTACTGAGCTTCAACAGCAACCACCCAATCAGTCACAAGCGCAGTAGCGTACAGGAAGCAGATCAGCGTGGTGCGACCCACTGCAGCGAACCAGAAGACAAGGTTGCTGAATCACAGTACCTTAGACGGGCGTTCAGAGAAAATGGCTATCCGCGCAAATTTGGCGACAGTTGCATGCGCAGCCAAGGTGTAAAACCGAAACGCACCAGCCCCAAATTTTGGAGAGCGCTACCGTAGGTGAAGGACGTCTCGGAAGCCGTTAGCCGCCTTCTCACACCACTCGGAGTTGGAGTTGCACACCGACCAGACGCAATTATCAGGCACCAAATAATGAGACCAAAAGACCCGCTACCACGGCAAGAAACGTCTGTAGTCGTTTACCGAATCTGGTGCAGTTGCGGACAAAGCAACTACGTCGGAGAAACTGGGAGTCTACTCCGCACGCGAACGGCCGAGCACGTGGCAGCAGTGAGGAGGAAGGAAACTTACTCTCAAGTTGTGGCTCATACGACGAGACCTGGCCACAACTTCAAGTTTGACAAGGCCGAAATTCTCGCAATGTCTGACAACCTCATGAGCCGTGAACTGCTTGAGTCATGGTTCTCTGGTCCGCAGTCGATTAATAAGCGCAATGATCTCGCGGTGTTGCGATTTTGTCTGCGCAAAATTGCTAGCCACGTGGAGAGGATGCGGGTGACAAGTAATCCCGGTGATGTCGAGCCAAATGACCAAGTAACTATCATGCCAGGAATCGCCAGCGGTGATGAAATCACAGCCATTAACGACTGCGATACGGACCAAGAAGCAATCATCACATAAACTACAACCCCCAGCGATTAACGCAAGGATTTCCAGCGACAGTAGGCCTGCGGTCGCTGGCAACCATGCCTTATAAATACTGCACAACTTGTGTCCCAGGTACGCTTTCCTGCAACTGTCTCTGATGATTGGTTCGAGAGAGAATCCGAAACGTAAGGCCAATAAACACCATGTTCAAGTGATCACTTCTTCTTCTTCTTCTTCTTCTTCTTCTTCTTCTTCTTCTTCTTCTTCTTCTTCTCCTGATAAGCAAGACAATTTTCAAATCGAACCCTTATGGCAATGGCAAATTTGCTTTTACGTAAATGAAAATTAGACGAATGCGGGTAAGAGAGGTCATTTGCGGACTGCGAATCATGTTTACAGACATTTCGGATAGCGTGGCCGGCTCTCCCTTTTCAAAGTGCCTGCTGCTTACATCGATATCAGTGTTTTGGATGACAGGCTGAACTTTTCGGCTTTGAAATGATCGATATTGTCCTCGTTCGCCGCCTCGGCCCCTGCGTGGATGTTTGTCTACTGAACCTGGATATTCAGCTTTCAAGAATGACATTTTTTTCTGTTGTTTGAACCGTAATGCACGAGTTTTCTCCTCCCTGCACAACCTATCTCACCCTGGGAGTCGAGTTACCGACAAGCTGGTTTCCGACCGCTTCGTCTGGCCTGGGATGCACAAGGACTTGAAAGCTTTGACACGAGTTTGTCTCGGCTGTCAACGGAGCTGCCCAACAAGGCCCCCCATCGGCACCTTCCCCGACCCTGGTTCAAGGTTCAACAACGTTTACCTCGACATTGACGGCCCCCTGCCTCTGTCCAACGACCTATCCTACCTCCTCCCTGTATGGATCGTTTCACTAGGTGGCCGGAATCCATCCCTCTGCCCGATGTTGCTGCTCCAACGGTGGTCATAGCTTTCCCAAGTCGTTGTTTTGTCATCTTTGGTGCCCCGTCCACGATCACGACTGATTTTGGTGTCCAATTTGAGGCTAATTTTTTCTATTCTATCCTCTCATTTGTAGGCTGCACCCACATCCGTACAATAGCCTATCACCTGGCTGCTAACGGGATGGGCGAGAGGTTCTATCGCTAGCTGAAGACCTCCCTACGCACAGCGGAGGATCCAAAGAACTGGACGGACCATCTCCCACTGGCCTTGTTGGGCATCCACTCTGCTCTGGAGCCGTACGTTGATTGTTCCACCGCTAAACTCCTGTTTGGCGCCACCGTCCGATTCCCGGTGAGGTGATATTGCCCCGCCCTCGTTGTGTGGTTGAGGATCCTACCAGCCTCCCGCACCACCTCCGGCAATTCATGCGGACTCTTTCCACGGGTTCTGCCCAGGCCATCATTCTCCGAGTCTTATATCGAGAAAGACCTGGGACCTGCTCTGACGTCTATCCCCGATGTGATCGAGTACACCGACATTTGGAACCCCCCTACGACGGCCGATTCCGGGTCGTCTCCCGACGGGCGGTGACCTTCCGCATCCAACGTAGAACTCGCGTGGAGATCCGGAGCGTGTACCGCCTCAAAGCTGCTGACCCGGACACTCCGCCGAACAAGCCCTGGGGTCCCCTACCCCTGCACCTCAATCTCCCCTGCACCTCCATCCCTCCGTCCTCTTAGTCCGCATCCGCATCAATATACAGCCATCAAGCTGCAAGCCCCACTCACTCTTTCCCTGTGCCCCCCACGCATAGGGGACGTTATATACATTTTCCTGAGCATTTTGTTACTCATGTTTTTGTAGATAGGAATCATGCCTTCAGCGTCGCTACACTCCGCCTTCGGTCTAGCGGGGTGGGGGTACTGTGGCAGTCCGTTCCCACGCGTGCCGCTTAGTTCGGCGCTCTTGGTCGAGGCAGTTGGCTCATGGGATGGCCGGCGCAGACGCTGACTCGCACCGTCCGTCTTACGCTCCTGCTGGGACTACCCGAGTCTTGGCGCCAGCCTCGCGAGCGCTCAAAACCAATGAACGTGCGTCATTTCACCGATTGACTGCAGGTAACAAATTACGGCCTGGGGTCAACAGAGGAGACACAACAACAACTGGCCTGAAGAGAAATCTAGCGGCAACTGTTTGAAGAGCCTCTTGTAAGATGCCTGCCTTGGTAAAAGCTCGTCCTACCCAATCCGGCTTCCCTGACTTCTGATTTGGGAAACCTTCGTGTTGCTGAACTCACGACTTGGCAATACTAACTGAAATTGGCCGCATAATGCTGATAGCAGATGCAGTGTGTATGCTACCAGGTAATCCTATTCTCTGTTGTTAATGGACATTTGTAGGTATTTGTAAAATTTACATGTTTGTATCTTTCTTGTTCACCTGAATCTTTATGTACGCTTGTTTTAATGTGCTAAATAAAACACAACAGCCAGCTTCGACCCGCATGTTGAACGTCTTCTATTTTCGCTGCTGCATGCCACCGTTGCTCTCTTGATTGTACTGATCTCTCTCAATTACTTACAGTCAATTGCAACGATCGATCTTCATTTCTCGATTGCATTCTACCGAACGCCGTCTCACTTGAACTCCTGACTCTGTTCATCATCCTTGATGTATAGCTTTCTGGATCCATTTCATAGTTCATTACAATCCTCAACAACACGTGCTATCTAGAAGCTGCGTTTTTCGTGAGTCTGCATTCTGACAATCCTCTAACATTTTTACCGTCCTTTTGTCGTTTGTAGTTTAAACACAATTCCCCACTTAGCGTTAAATTTATTTTGTACACCTTGGTTCTTAGCAATTTTGACCCTAGTCTACATTACACATTTACAAAATCAGCAGTTAGCCCGACAACTGAGTACTATTTACAGAAAAACAAATGATTGGTGAGGATTTGCAGGAGGCTATGAACAGCCCGCGCTGAGTTGTATCTGTTCCACCATTGATCACATGGTTGTTTCCATGTTAGCCCGACTAACGGCTCTTTTACACGCAAAAGGACAATCAGCATGTTTTTCTCGTTTTATATTCATTTTCCTCTACAGTCAGTTATATCGGACATTAAGTAATTAAGCTGTCATAAATTTGTTTGATTACTTGAAGGTTATCGTTAAAATTAATTATTTCTTAACAATCAAATAAAAAAAGTTACAAAACAAACACTGTCTTCCTTTGAAGAACGGCCATTTCTCGGAAGAAGCAGAAATTTCATGTACGTTGGGTTAGCGGCCTCTGTGTTATAAACTCTGCTCTGATAGACGTGACTATTTCTTTCAAGGCCGCCTAAAGAAGGACAGAAAAATAGATAACTTACTTCAAAAATAGAGTCCTCAATT
This sequence comes from Schistocephalus solidus, assembly GCA_017591395.1. Taxonomy (NCBI): domain Eukaryota; kingdom Metazoa; phylum Platyhelminthes; class Cestoda; order Diphyllobothriidea; family Diphyllobothriidae; genus Schistocephalus; species Schistocephalus solidus. The sequence goes on along the minus strand of WEDG01000323.1, from coordinate 152,592 downwards.
CCAAACAAACACGCCAACTTTCGCTTAACATTCAAATACAGTAATGTCACTAACAAAGCCAAATAAGAACTTCTTAACACACCTGATTACGCATGCACCGCCACAAACTGTAAAATTTGGACTCTGCGACAGTTCGACCGTCGATTTCGACGAGGTCCACCGTATGCTCCACACCAGGTGGTGCAGGGACGGTGACTTGCGCGTGAATTAGTTTTAAGTGATAGTAGCCTTGCGCTGCAGCTAACGCACTCTCTCCTCCTGCCCCACCTGAGCCCGGTGTCAAGACAGAGTCAATAAGACCGGAGATGGGAGAGGGCGCAGGAGGCTGGCGCGGCCGGAGCCGCCCCTGGGCGTGCCACCACACCGTGCTCGGATCCCACAGAGTGGGAGTGCCATAAAGGCCACATTAAGAAGGAGCCATTGCAACCTGACTCTCAGTCCGCCAGTCAGCCACTCCACACAAAACACACATTGGGCTGACCACGCGGTCCGAGTTATGCCGTCAGTTGGCAACCTTCCAAGCCACGGCTTTGAGCGCATCGTGATAGTTTCAAGCGCGTCAGATTTTTTATAGTGAGGAAATTACGCTGAGCTCTCGACCTCACTCTCTCCCCCACCCCCAAAATCAGACGACTGTCCGAGCCAATCAGTTGTCTGATGCGGAAGCGGGCGCAGCTGCTGGTGACCTCGTCTACGTGTACTACGTACACGACCTGGCCCCTCAAACACAAGCACCAGGATTTCACACAACAGGGGGTTGAACGGCGTACAGCTCACATGTGTGAGATAGCCAGAGGTCACGTTAAGAAGGAGCCATCGTAGCCTGACTCTCAGACCACCAGTCAGCCACTCGACACAACACACATTGGACTAACTGCGAGGTCAGAGTGTAATTGTTAGTTGGCAACCTTCCAACCGCTGCACTCAACGTACCCGCACTCTCTTCTCCTCCCCTACATGAGCCCGGTCTCATGACACAGTCAAGAAGACCGGAGATGGGAGAGGGCGCAGGTGACTGGTGCGGCCGGAGCCGCCCCTGGGCGTACCACCACACCTAGCTCGGATCCCACAGAGTGGGAGTGCCATAAAGACCACATTAAGAAGGAGCCATTGCAGCCTGACTCTCAGACCACCAGTCAGCCACTCGACACAACACACATTGGACTAACTGTGAGGTCAGAGTGTAATTGTTAGTTGGCAACCTTCCAACCGCTGCACTCAACGTACCCGCACTCTCTTCTCCTCCCCTACCTGAGCCCGCTCTCATGACACAGTCAAGAAGACCGGAGATGGGAGAGGGAGCAGGTGGCTGGTGCGGCCGGAGCCGCCCCTGGGCGTACCACCACACCTAGCTCGGATCCCACAGAGTGGGAGTGCCATAAAGACCACATTAAGAAGGAGCCATTGCAGCCTGACTCTCAGTCCGCCAGTCAGCCACTCCACACAAAACACACATTGGGCTGACCACGTGGTCCGAGTTATCCCGTCAGTTGGCAACCTTCCAAGCCACGGCTTTTAGCGCACTGTGATAGTTTTAAGCGCGTCAGATTGTTTATAGTGAGGAAATTACGCTGAGCTCTCGACCTCACTCTCTCCCCCACCCCCACAATCAGACCACTGTCCGAGCCAATCAGTTGTCTGATGCGGAAGCGGGCGCAGCTGCTGGTGACCTCGTCTACGTGTACTACGTACACGACCTGCCCCCTCAAACACAAGCACCAGGATTTCACACAACAGGGGGTTGAACGACTTATATCTCACATGTGTGAGATAGCCAGAGGTCACTTTAAGCAGGAGCCATCGCAGCCTGACTCTCAGACCACCAGTCAGCCACTCCACACGACAGTTCGACCGTCGTAGTGTGACGATGTCCACCGTATGCTCCATGGGAAAGTGCAGCAGGGACGGTGACTTGCGCGTGATTTGGTTTAAAGTGATAGTAGACTTGCGCTGCATCTACCGCACTCTCTCCTCCTCCCCCACCTGAGCCCGGTGTCAAGACAGAGTCAAGAAGACCGGAGGCGAGAGAGGACGCAGGTGGCTGGAGCGGCTGGGTCCCCTAAGTCCTAGCCACCCTTAGGCGTGCCACCACACCTCCCATGTTCGGAATTTGTTATGGGGCGCAACCCGAATAACGCCTGCCGTGCCCTAATTTGGCCCCCGTGTTGGTCCAACGCATCAACCACGTGGCCCGCTTAGGGGCCACTCCACACAACACACATTGAACAAACTGCGAGGTCTGAGTGTAATTGTCAGTTGGCAACCTTCCAACCGCTGCACTCAATTTACCCGCACTCTCTTCTCGTCCCCCACCTGAGCCCGGTCTCATGACACAGTCAAGAAGACCGGAGATGGGAGAGCACGCAGGCGGCTGGTGCGGCCGGAGCCGCCCCTGGGCGTACCACCACACCTGGCTCGGATCCCACAGAGTGGGAGTGCCATAAAGACCACATTAAGAAGGAGCCATTGCAGCCTGACTCTCAGTCCGCCAGTCAGCCACTCCACACAAAACACACATTGGGCTGACCACGCGGTCCGAGTTATCCCGTCAGTTCGCAACCTTCCAAGACACGGCTTTTAGCGCACCGTGATAGTTTCAAGCGCGTCAGATTGTTTATAGTGCGGAATATGCGCTGAGCTGTCGACTCACTCTTCCCCCACCCCACAGTCAGACTACTGTCCGAGCCGGTCAGTTGCCTGATGTGGGAGTGGGCGCATTGGCTGACGGATCGGCGTACCCGTCTTCGCGCGCCACAGCACGACCTGGCCCCCATAACGCACACACCAGGATTCACTAAATCAGGGGATATGGAAGAGCCATTGCCGTCTGACTCCCAGTCCACTGGTCAGCCACTCGACACACACAGCACACACACTGGGCCGACGCCGTGGTCTGGTGTAATCGTCAGATTGGCAGCCTTCCCAGCCACGGTTTCTAGGAAACCATGATATACTCTGGTATATGGTGATTGTGAGGGTGTTGTCGATGTATTGGTGTAGGTAGTGTACGCTGATGTAGCTTAGCCTCCGGTGGTTTACCGGAGGTTGTCGTGGAGGCGCATGTGTCCTAGTAGGCCCATGCGGTGTGTAAATGTGCGAGAGCAGTGAGGGCAGTGAAGGTGGGCGCGTCGACTGTATGTCGGAGCCCCACTCCATACCTAACTAAGCAATCTCAGCTCAGCTCGGATGGCAGAACACTGCTGGCGGAGAAATCTCAAATCCTGAAGCGGTGAGCCAAGCACTTCAACAGTGTCATTAGTTGCTCATTAGCCATCTCAGATGCTGCCATTGGCCCGCTCCCTCAAGTGGACATGAACAATGACCTGGATCTGCCACATTCCCTACCATAAACCATCTGGGCCGTGCAGCAGATTTCCAGCGGTAAAGCACCGGGATCCAACGCAATTCCACCCGTGTTCTCGTACCAAGCTCCGCCCAGCGTAGAATACATTGCTCCCCAAATCAATGTCAATGTTGCTCAACTCAAAAATGTGAAAACCCTTGCTTCTCTGGGAAGCACTCTGGCACGCAACACGAGAATCGACGACGAGGTTGCTCAACGGATCTCCAAAGCCAGTCAGGTTTTCGGCCGGCTGCAGGCCTCCGCGTGGGATCACCACGGCATCCACCTGAACACCAAACTGAAGATGTTCAAGGTCGTCATCTTGCCGACAGTCCTTTACGGCCAACCGGATCGCCGCTGCTAAGGCCAAAAGAGTAACTCGCAAGTCGCAAGTATCGCGGATCAACACCGCCAATGTCCAAGCCCTGCCCACATGCCCACGCTGCCAGCCCACATTCCGCGCACGAATCGGTCTGGTCGGACCTCTTCAAACTCAATGCAACAACAATCACATGACATCAAATTCTGCCACTCCTGCCTCTGACCCCACGACGACGACGACCTCCCCAACCACTGATAACAACTGCCTCGATGCCTCGCCGCCCACGATCGCCGACACCTTCCTCCACTCCTTGTGCCGATCACAGCGACAAACACCGCTTGCCCCACTCACGCCACCTCAGTGGCCACCTCCGACTACCTGCTACTACCACCACCAGTACCAGTGATGGGGACTCGGTACTAACCTGTCCTCATTACAATCGCACATTCATCTCACACATTGGCCTGGCCGGTCACTTGCGAATCCATCGCACAGAGACTGGCAAACTAGTGCCTGGAGCATCAACACACAGCAGAGACCAACACCTCCAATGCCCCTCATTGTCACTCACCGCATGGGCCTGCTCGGTCAAATGTGCATCCACGCAAAGTGGACTCCATCGCAATGCCAACGCATCTTACACACCCGACAACACTTCCCACAGTCCTCGCATAAGCGCAACTACCAGTACCATCGTTAGAGCCCCCACAGAATAAGCATCTCCCGACCTATCCTGTCCGTCATGTCACTGCGCATGCACATCGCGCATCGGCCTGATCGGTCACTTGGGAATCCATCGCACAGAGACCGACGAACCAATGCCAGGAGCACCAACATACACCCGCCCCACCCGACTCAATTGTCCGCACTGCCCACGCACATTTACACACCTCATGGGCCTACTAGGCCATATGTGTATTCATGAAAACCTGCGGTAGAACACCGCCGGCTAGACTACAACACTGTCTCCCTCTTCATCAGCCTCTGAATCTCACATTCTCACACCCAACAGCACACAAAACATGCGCTTAGTCTGCATAACTGATTGAGAGGCAAATATGATCCTCGGCTCCTCCTCCATGTGGCTCCTCTGTTGCATGAGGGATCTGAGCTTGAGAATATCATGGGGCGATAAGCACCGTGGGTTGGAAGATTGCCAACTGAAAATTACACTCAAACCTCGCGATCATTCCAATGTGTGTTGTGTGGAGTGGCTGACTGGTGGTCTAAAACGTTAGGTTGCAATGGCTCCTTCTTAGCGTGTCCTATAGCAATCTCACACATGTTAGATGTTAGCTGTTCAACCCCCTGTTGGGTTAAATCCTGGTGCATGTGTTTGGGGTCCATGTCGTGTACGTAGTACGCGTAGACGAGGTCACCGGTAGCTGCGCCCACTCTCGCATCAGACAACTGACCGGCTCGGACGGTGGTCTGATTCTGTGAGTATAGGGGAGAGTGAAGTCTACGGCCTAGCGCATTTTCCTCAATATAAAAATCTTACGCGCTTGAAAAAAGTATGGTGTACGGTGATCTGATTGTGGGGGTTGGGGAGAGAGTGAGGTCAACGTCTCAGCGCATGTTCCTCACTATGAACAATCTGAGGCGCTTGAAACTATCCCGGGGGACTAAAAGCCGTGGCTTGGAAGGTTGCCAACTGACGGGATAACTCGGGACCGCGTGGTCAGTCCAATGTGTGTTTTGTGTGGGGTGGCTGACTGGCGGACTGAGAGTCAGGCTGCAATGGCTCCTTCTTAATGTGGCCTTTATGGCACTCCCACTTCGTGGGATCCAAGCCAGGTATGGTGGTACGCCCAGGGGCGGCTCCGGCTGCGCCAGTTACTTGCGCCCTCTCCCATCTCCGGTCTTCTTGACTCTGTCTTGACACCGGGCTCAGGTGGGGGAGGAGGAGAGGGAGTGCGGTAGCTGCAGAGCAAGGCTACTATCACTTAAAATTAATCTGCCCGCTAGTCACCGTCCCTGCACCACACTGTTGGGGAACATACGGTGGATCTCGGTGGACTACGACAGTCGAACTGACGTGGTAGCGAATTGAGTCTCCCTCCAAATTTCTACTCAAAAGAAATGGTATACTTCACTTCAAAAATGTTTTCAAAGTTCCAAATAATGTTGATTCCAAGCACCTGTTGCATCTTCTTCTGCAGTTTTCAGTCAAGAGCTTATAGTTTTTCGTGTAGGAAGCTGATAAGTTCATATATGACGTTAAAATGGTTCTATAGAGTCCTCATTAAAGTTTTTTGGTTTGGATTCTTGTAGACTTCATGAGGACATTAATAAAAGGATATTTCACGATCTTAAAAAATCACGTAAATAGAAAATGTTTAACTCCGAAAGAATGCATTTATTCGTGTATAAAGTTTTAAAAAAAACTTAACTGGTACCAAACGGCTACGAAACGGATATTGATTGAACACTTGCTATAAAATATATTTGAATGAATAAGGCATCAAAAATGAACAGACAAATACCTACTACATGTGTAGTCCTTTTTGACCGAATGTTCGTGGGTGACAGAGAAGAAGCGTATTCAAAAGGCAGAATCCTGTAGTAACTAAAATATTTTAGGACTAGGCTGCATGATTATTTATATGACAACACTTCATAAATGTGAGTTTTGAATCGAAAATATATTTCAGAATTGTGATGAACACTTTATAAGATAGCTCATCTACTGTACGTTTCTGTGCTAGAATTCGCGGGATAACGAGTACGTAAGCCCAAGCCTTTTTTCCATGGTTGTTCGGTCAGATATAGAACGTGAGCGAAAATATTCTTTCTTGAACGCATTGGTAGCAAATCGTGTCTTCTTCCAAATTGATTAGCAAACGAAAGGATATATTTCGCTTTTTAAATAATTCCGAATTTCAGAATAATGTTGAGCCCAAGCACCTATTGCATTTCTGTTTGCAGTTTTCAGTCTCTAAGCTGTATGTTTTTAGTTTAGGCCATTAAAGTCTCCATTGTCTTTGTCAGCATTGTTAGTCGGCCTCTACTACTACTACTACTACTACTACTACTACTACTACTACTACTACTACTACTACTACTAGTCGCTGTGCGGGTGCTGGTGGGGTTTGCGAATGAGCCCCAAGGCAGAGTTGGACACGTGAGTTCCGTTAACGATCGATAAGCATTCGTCAACGAATGTCAAACAGTCTCAAACGCTCAATGGTTAGATCGTTGGACTTCTGATCAACAGGTAGTGGGTTCGATCTTCGGGTGGTGCGCCACCTGGGGTGGGGTATGACTGGCTGATGACGTGTAATAAGCCAGAAATGGCCATTCCAGTCTCCCTTGTCTTTTTTCAGAAATTTCATCTATTTTTTATCGTTTGTCCTACAATTTGATCTAATCAGTAGTTACTAAAACTGCGATATCGGACATCAGCAACGAAGAATCCAGATCAGATCTTGTGACGAAAAGCTCTGATCAAAATTGAATTACAAGAATTTATGCTGTGTTCCGAGGACTCGATTATGCATCTTTGCTTGCAAATACCAGGTTATTATAAATATTCAACTGCAAGTTACATTAAGATCTTGGCCAGGCAAGCAAGAGAATCCAGTAGGAGTTGGTAAAGTGTCGATCAAAACATTAATGCGACCACACGTTTTCAGCATACACAACTAACAGTCTGTCTGGTTAATGTACCGTAGCCAGTCGATCGCAACCCGACCTCAAAAAGTGGGGACATTCTTGTTCAGGGTAAGTTTATGGCTACCTGATGAAAGCAAATAACCCAGGGCCTGAAGATTCAGTTTCCCCTTAATTCGCACGGAGACAAGTTCAGAAAACGTACACTGTACAGTAATGAAAGTGCACTCCCGGGTACTCAAATAAAAATATCCATCGGTCTATAAGGGAGGGTTGAGGGCCTTCAGACTAGTCGGTGGTTTAGGGGGTGGATGTGGGGAGGCCGTCGCAAGTATCCGCTGCCGCAGGAACTTGAAATGCCTAGTCGGCACTTTATAGAAAAGACTCGGAATAACTGATTGACACCTAACCGGTGGCCACTGTCAACCAAAGGAGCCACACTTGCACTAGAAATGGCCTTGCCCAGGCAGTATGGTGCTTTCGCATCCGCCTGGATGGACTCCTTGCTGTTCAACCAGTAGAACCTACCCCGCAGGAGCAAGGGAAGGCGTAGACGCACATCGGAGAGATCTGAAAGGGCAATCGATCCTTACCTTCAAGGCGAAGAAGTGGAGCGAGCAATAGCAGCGTTTAAGTGACGATGCAACTGTTCGCTCGCCGGATTCCCTCGAAATGGCAGTGCGAAAAATAACGTTGGCACATCCGATTTTGCGGATATTCCGTCATGTATTTGCTGATGAACTTTTTGAGGAAGCCATCTTCTTGTTAGGATGCGATACCTTTCGAAATTTCCGAATTTGAGGTTGAAGGTAAAGTGGCAAGCTGGATTTACTCCGCCAATGAAAAACAGATGGTGAATGCCATTTCCTGGTTAACTTGAAGCGGAACAGGCAAACTCGGCTGAGCGAGGATGGCTGAAAGGATTTGTACTGTAATATGCGTATCTCTTGTTTGATTAGTGGCAGACCATAATTCGTATACTTATCCAAAAATTATAATATCCTGCCCATGCTGCTTGTTAATTTAACCTGGCTAAAGGACGACATGTGATCGCTCCCTGTTTTTCTCAGTCCCCAAGGTGGGAACTTGAAAATGCTACCTAGCTAAAAGTCATTACACATCTAACTAAGCCTGGTTAAGTAAATGAGGAAGCTAAAACTTTATTTTCCAGCATCAGTCACTGCCAGAGTTTTCGATCACAAATGCTCACGAATTGGAACGGGGATCAACCTCAGAAGCATTCATTATCATAGAAAATTTAGATCCAGTTAGGCCCTAGGGTTTATTTGTATCTAAAGGCAGATTTCTCTGCGGTCGGATATTAAGAAGATGCACTTTAGAAATCTAGATGCACTAGTACAGGAGGGAATCTTTCGTGCGCAGAACCTCATTGCTTTCTTTTAGCCTGTATGCAGCAAATTAGTCCCCATTTTAATGGTGCCTTTATCAGAAGCTGCAAAGCATTCAATTAAATTGTTTATGCATCACGCTCAAAAGCACTTTCCGTAGCTCTATATTTTGGTGTTCTTCGTTTGATTACCCTGCAGTGACCTGGAAGTGTGAGTTTATTTCGGTGAACTGTATCGTAAGCCACAACACCACGATTTTGGCACGATGCAACAATGGTAATTTGTTCTCACACTTTATACCGCATACCAAAGGTCTAAAAAGCGAACAATGCACTGAGCTCACTTGTTGCTTTCGCTAATTTCCTTTGGGGACTCACTGCGGCACGGAACTAGTACGCACTCATGCACAGGTTTCTAGTTCAAGGCCTGAATTAAGACTCAGCCCAAGTTTGCGATCTTCCATTGCTGACGTCCTAGTAAACAGGCTACTTAATTTCTGCTACACAGATTTTCTGCGGACGAGGTGGTCAAGGTGGTTTTAACGACTTGCCTCTTCAGAGACATTGCTTACCCATCGGAGCACTACCACCTCTCTGGTCACAAAATCCATCCGGGAAGACATCTAGTCTGACTGGCTTACAACTGCCTTTCCTTTCCCGTGCCAAAACTGTTCCTGTAACTACTTAGGACAGACTGGACGAATGTTTGGATCGCGCATACAAGAGCATAAGCTTGCTGTGAGACGGGGTGATGGTTTATCGCAAGTGGTTGCGCACACCTACGAAACGGGTCACGAGTTTACCTTAGCAGCCACGAAGATAATCACCAACGTCAGATGCAAGACCAGCCGAGAATTGATTGGAGCCTGGGTTTCTGATGAGAACTCGGTCAATCGATTTATCGATCTGGTGCTGGCATACAGGGCCCTGCGTAGTCACCTCCGGACTGGCGCCACTGATATCTGATTGGCCCCTGACCCCCTATAAATGTTACTCGTTTATGTTGCTGTTTTATCTCTGACGATGGCCTCAAGTAAGAGTTCGAAAGCTCAGACGAATAGAGCCATGATTCCGGTGAACGAACAACCTACTTCTTCTTCACTTATAAATAGTGTGGTATAATCAACGCTCAGTGGCTCTTACTGCTTCTCAACCGGGATCTGTATTTTTCGGAGTAATGCATCCCCTCACCAGTCTCGGTGCGATGGCTTCGCAAGTGACCGACCAGGCCATTGTGTGAGGTGGATGTGCGATCGAAATGAGGACAGGTTAATACCGAGTCCCTATCGCTGGTACTGGGGGCGGTGGGGGTGGTAGTAGTAAATGGCAGGTAGTCGGAGGTGGCTACTGAGGTGGTTGGAGTAGGGCAAGTGGTGTTCGTCACCGTGATCGGCACAGGGGGTGAAGGAGGGAGGACGGTGCGGGTGATCGTGGGCAGCGAAGCATCAATGAAGTTGTTATCAGTGGTTGGGTGGTCATCGTCGTCATGGGGTCTGGGGCAGGTGAGGCAGAGGTTGTTGTTGCGTTTAGTTCGAAGATTCGCACGCGGAATGTGGGTTGGCAGCGCGGGCACGTTGGCAGGATTTGGGCATTGGTGGTGTTGATCCGCAGTGTCTGTGAATTGCGAGCAGTCCTTTTGGCCTTAGCAGCGGCGATAAGGTTGGCCTCATGGATTACCGCACCACTCTTCACGTGTCTTCTTCATGCCGATTTGTTCTGAGCGATGTCCTCCAGGTCACCGGATTGATTTGCAGTTGCTTCAGAGATTTCTTCAAAGTGTCCTTGTAGCATCGCTTATGACCTCCCTGTTGGCGAGCACCCCTAGTGGCATATCCGTAAAAAAAGTCGTTTAAGTAGTCTCTCATCGTCCATTCTCACCAGGTGGCCGCTCCATCGCAGTTGCACTGGCCGCGGCATGGCGTAGATGCCATGTCAAAGGCTTTCGTCAGATGCACGTAGGTAGTGTTGAGGTGGGTGTGCATCTCCTGGCACTTCTCTTGTAGCTGGCGGATGGCAAAGACCGTTTCGGTTGTTCTGCGGTGTCGTCGGAAGCCACGCTGGATTTCCGGGAGCAGTCGCTGCTCTAGGTGACTGTAGAGATGGACAACGGTCGCGTCTTTGAAATCCTGAGGAACTTGTCCTTGGCGCCACATCTCCTGGAATAGTGTTGTGAGTTCTCCCATCAGCCGAGGCCCGCTGTGCTTGTAAACTTCCGGTGGGATTGCGTCGGATCCCGTTGCTTTCCCGCTGGAACTCTGTTGCACGACCCGGATGGTTTCTGGTAGGGAAGGGTGGAGATCCAGGTCATTGTTCATGTCTACTTGAGGTAGCCGGTCAATGGCAGCATCGGAGATGGCTGATGAACAAGTGAGGACGCAGTTGAAGTGCTTGGCTCAGCTCTTCAGAATTTGGGATTTCTCCGTCAGAAGTGTTCTGCAGTCCGAGCTGAGCAGTGGTGCGTTTCCCTTGACGCGGGAGCCATTGATGACCTTGATAGATTTGAATTAGTTTTTCATTTCATTGTGGTTCGCATACCCTTGGATTTCTTCAGCCTTGCGGACCACCCAAGCATCCCGCATCTCCCGCAACTGTTGTTGTACAAGGCGGTGGAAATTGAAATCTTTTTTAAAGCATATACAAACCCTCCCTTTGAGTAGACGGGAATTTATACCCAAGGAGCACAAGGAAATGATTATTTAGCCTTTTTTCAATTAAATGTATTTTGATTTTTAAGGCATCGAAATTTACTGACAAACTGTCTGCTACATAAGTGTTCATTTTTATTGAGTGAATGTTATTCTGGAGATGGAAAGACGTTCGTTCAAATGTCGGCCTCGTGCTGTGTCTGAAATATCTCGATATTATGCTCCAAGGTAATAAATATTACAATATTACTTAGGTACTCATTCCTAACCTAAAGTGCATTTTGGAATTTTGGTTGGCATTGCTTGAGATCGGTTCCTGACTTTATTTCAGGCCCTGTTCGAACACTTGTTCCTTGCAGTCGTCATAGCGTGAATTAAAGTTGCATATATTTAATGCCTTGACTTGCTGTTCGCCGGAATACTTAGCAATCAATGCACTTGACTGTTCGGCACAGTGACGCTTAAAACCACTCTGGCGTGCCCGTTTGTTGTTCGGTTACGCCCCGGAGGCCGAACGAACACGTCTGCTCACGAGTCTACGGTAACATAGGATGAGTTAATGCGCCCACGCCTTACAGGTTGGCTGGTTGGTTAGTCTGACGCGCACGGCTGGGTCTGCTCACACATAAGTAACGGATTTAGAAGGGCGCTACCACCCGTACTACCGATGTTTTCGACGTGCGGGTGCCGTTTTTGGCGCAGGGTTTGCACATTGTCGCGTGGGTCTGCTCGCAACCCTCTGACCTTGACGGTGTGCCAATCGTATTCCGTCACGTGCGCGGTTTAGGCAGCATCAGTTAAATTGCAAGTAGCATGGGAGATTATAGACGTCAAGACGGAGCGAGATTGGAAGGGTCAGTTCCGGCTTGTGTGACGTCGTCTGCGAGTCATATTCGACTCTAGACTTGGAAGACTCGATCTTTAAAATCTCATCTACTAACTTAGTGCGCCTAGCGTCCTGAACCGACATTCGGTTGTGTGCAATCAGAGCTAATCGGAACCACACGAGAGTTTTAGCAACAATATTGATTCAACTGAACTTGGCACAGAAGTACTTTGTAAGGATGCCTTCTATGGTCGCTTAAACAAGATACGGGAAAAGGAACCGCCTACAACACTTGTGGCTTTGCGCTAAATTCCAAGGAACTTATGTTTAGGATTAAGGTGACGGTTAGGCTTACGTGTAGAGTTTGGTTTCCATTTGAGGTTAAGGTCTGAATTGGGGTAATGTTCAGGACTAGGGTAACGGATTAAGGTTAGCATCGTTTTAACTGTAGAGTTTAGGTTTACATTGAGTAAGGTGACAGTTTAGTTTTATGTCAGGGTTAATTTTTGCGTTAAGAAACGGGTATATGTACGCCTCCTGAAAAGTATCGTAAGGCCGACAGGGTGGTTCCTAATCCCGTGTCCTGTTTAAGCGGCCTTACAAGACATCCTTACCTTAAAGATTTCCGTGTAGCTGCTGTGCTTTTGTCCGACGGTGGCAAAAATAACCAATATGGATTTAATATGCAAGTCCAATAAGTAAACCCGAAACACTGTTCCCTGCAATACCGCACTGATGGCCATAGGGGGTTTTATTTGAGGTGTAAAGATGTCGGCTGACTGAGGACGCTGGGAAAGAAAGATAAACAATAGCAATGTAACTTATACCCGTGTTTAAATACTCCAAATGGTCAAATGAAAAGAGTGCGCAAATCAAAAGGTAGGTAGATTGTAAAATGGCTGAAAACGCGAAAACCGAAGGTAATCGCTAGGCCGGGTGGGGAACAGACAGCTGAAAGTAAGAGTCAATTGCTCATAACCGAACCGTAAGCCATAACCCTAAGCAGTAATCCTAACCCTAGACTATAACCACAAGCCAAACATCAACCCTAAGTCTAAGCACAAAACACAACTTTAACCCCTAATCCCAAGCCCAAACAACAAACCTTAATCCTAAACACTTGTAAAAACCACATAACCTCAAGTTTAAACTCCAAGTCTTTATCCCTGACCCAACCACGTAACCTTAGCCTTAGCCCCCGACCCCCCACCCTCCCTAAACTAATTCCGAAGCCATACATCCGCCCTAAAACCCCGCTCCCGACCATAAACCCAAACGTAAACTTTACGGAATAAGCAGCTCCAAACCGAAATCAAATAAGAAACTGCCTTACATTAATAGAATCCGTGGTCTTGTCTATGAGATCCTCACCAACTAACCACCCCAAACTTTCTTTTCTGAACTGGTCATATATATTCATAATTTACTTCCCCCTCTATGCCTCATCTGCCAAGGTTGTAGACCGCAGAACCGAGTTAAGCAGGAGTGCTCGCACTTCGTCCTGCAATCAGGCCAAATCGATCAATAGCAAAGTCATGTGATTGAAGCACCGGCAACCGGTTCTGCAAAACTTTTGGCCTTGCCAGAAAAAAAAAAACATTCAGATCTTGGCAGTAAGCCAGGGCCTGGGGCGAACTTTTGAGGAGTTTACTTTGTTTCTTATTGGTGGAGCTTTTCACACTCCCTACTGTGTCAAAGAAAATGAACATGAAAACTTTTTTTGCAAATGACCGAAATCGAAGGTGCCGCAGCTCGCTTTTAGGAGAGGCAGATATCTACTGCATTCACCAATCACTTGAATAAAACTGCGAGCATACCTGAAATCTCGATGCAGAAGGAGATACGATCATTGTAACAAGAGCTTTATTAGCTTGACGTTTCAGATTCTCACCATAAGTCATCATCAGAAACAGAGATCTCGATCCACACAGCCGTTTGGTGAGGGCAATAACTTGAGAATAAGCTAAACTGTCCATATTTAGGTTAGTGTACTTCGTTTCACATATTTGGAATGAGTGGGGAACATTGCATTCAAGATGACGTTCAAGGCCTGTCCATACGAATGACGCCGATGGCTCTCCCTCCGTGACTATTGTTTTGAAGTCATCGTGCTAGCAAACAGGAAATAAAGAATGGCAGACGAGGAGAATTTAGAAGACAGATCAATTTCAAAGGTTTACATGAACCCAGAACCATCAGTGATACTATGACCGGAATAAAACCACCAAACGGACGCTTATCAGGGAACTCTGCATAGCCTTCAATCAGAGGTGACAATGGTCGGCTATAGCCACAGGCTAGTCACTTGCTCCTTCGACAAGACTCTTTTATTCCAACCGCATGGGTTCATTTCCGACCTAACTACTAATCTAGACTGCGCTACTGCAGTCACTGTGGGCAAAGGGGAGCACAAAACTACCCGAATGGGTTCTTTCTCCTCACCCGCCTCCCATCTTCCCTCTCGATCTTGCCTTGCACGGCGTTGATGGTCCTGTCCTTCTTCCCATGTCAGTCACCTGGCAACGTCACACCCCTGTGGGTATGCTGGGTATGTCGGCTTCTGCGTACACAACCACCACCACCACCATCACGGATAGTTCATTTTTGGTGATTGATGAGGACCCTCAATAATTTGCTAACCAGGAGCCCATCATCTAAATTCTTGCAGGTCAAGTATTCAAAATGATAATAATAGTCTACTAGATACTAAAATGTCAGCCATGTCGTGACCTCCTTATTATGTTTTTGACACACGGTGACATGTCCCATATCGTAGCGGATATTGCCTCAGATGTGTAAAACCCAAAAGACTCGCCGAACTTGGTAAGATAATTCTCCCATTGATTTCCAGACAGTAAAAATATTATGCGTGTTGTCATTGGATAAGAACCAGTACCTGGAGGCCATGAAACAAAAGTTCGACTAAAGGTCGGAGGGAGCTAACAGAATGGGTATTCGAAGTCACATCCCAGTGTCATTGCTGCTGTTTCGTTCACATGTCGTGATCGGTCGGTTAAATGTATTTTTTTTCATTTTTCTGAATAACTACTGTAAAATGTTTATTGAACTCTCTTCACAGCAGCGGCTAGAGGTTATAAATATGTTGACCTAGCCTGAACTGAAACCCTTTTAGAGGGCGAAAAGGCATCTGTCTTATAGCCTACGATCCTCTTCATAGGCTATCCTCAATTCCCCCGACGTAGTTCACCACCAGATTGTCTGAACCAAACTGCAATTCTTGACGCCAAAGTGGCCAAAGTACCAGTTGTCTCTACATCGATTATGACACCAGTGTAATTGAAGGGTCTAAACAGTTTTTGTACTCAGAGCACTACAAGCATCATGCCCTGTTCCCTTTTCGAGGAGAATGGGAAATACCAGTAGAAGTCCTATATTCTGTTTACATAACCTCGGTGGTGTTCAGAGATCCGTGGCAAGCTCTGCACCTGCGCGCACGCCTCTCCGCTACGGTGCTGTGGGCGTGAGTGAATAAACGTCATATGCGAGCCAATCAGTGTCCGCTTGATCAGTTGATAGCCCAATGACAGTCTGTGAGCGCCTGTGATTGGCTGTCCCGGAGGCAGCTCGAGAACCGTGATCACGTGACCTCTTGGGCGGCGTTGGTGGAAGAGATGGAAGACGCTTTATGATTTAATATGTCCTTCGTGGTCCTCTTCATGAGTTCAGTATTGTTGCTATCCGAGACAGCTTCGAAACAGCTTTTTAGGTCCGCTCTGAAAGTTGATATGAATATCTGAGCTGAAATTCATCAGTTACTGGGCGATAACCGCCTGATATCCTCAACCTACCAACAAGAAGTCAGTAGTATGTAACTTCAACTTCAACTCACACATCGGCCTGGTCGGTCACCTGCGAATCCATCGCACGGAGGCAAGTGAACCAGTGCCTGTGCCTCCGACATACAGTCGACGCGCCCGCATCCCCTGCCCTCACTGCTCACGCACCTTTACAAACCGCATGGGCCTATTAGGACACATGCGCCTTCACGAAAACCTGCGTTAAACCACCGAAGGATAAGCCATATCAGTGCATACTACCTACACCAATACATAGACAACACCCTCAGCATCATCACGTACCTGAGAATATCACGTTTTCGAGAAACCGTGGTTTAGAAGGTTGACAAATGACTGGATATTTCGGACCGCGTGGTCAGCCCAATGTGTGTTTCGTGTGGAGTGGCTGACTGGCGGACTAAGTGTCAGGCTGCAATGGCTTCTTCTTCATGTGGCCTTTATGGCACTCCCACTCCACATGGGATCCAAGCTAGGTGTGGCGGTACGCCCAGGGGCGGCTCCGGCCACGCCAACCACCTGCGCCCTCTCCCATTTCAGGTTTTCTTGACCCTGTCATGACACCGGGCTCAGGCAGGGAAGGAGGAGAGAGTGCGGTAACGATAAGCGCTGTGGATTTGAAGGTCGCCAATTGACAATTGCACTCAAACCTCGCAGTCAGTCCAAGATGTGTTGTGTGGAGTGGCTGACTGGTGGTTTGAGAGTCAGGCTGCAATGGCTTCTTCTTAACGTAACCTCTGGCTATCTCACACATGTGAGATGCAAGCCGTTCAACCCCTGTTGTGTGAAATCCTGGTGCTTGTGTTTTGGGGGCCAGGTCGTGTACGTAGTACACGTAGACAAGGTCACCAGCAGCTGCGCCCCCTTCCGCATCAGACAACTGACCAGCTGACACAACTGCGTTTGTGGCCAACAGGGTGGTTGCTTCGGAAATAGAGGATGCACCCTGTTGGCCACAAACGCAGTTGTATCAGAACCCTCTTCCGACGTGTTCAAACAGACTGCAACGACGACAGTGGGAAGAAGGAGGAGATGGAGTACTTACATTCCCTTTTTACAGCTAACGGTAATCCAAAGTCTTTCATCCGCAAATGCCGCAGGAAGCCTCAGTTTGAGCGGTCAAATGAAGAAAAGTCAAAGTTTTGGCTCGTAATCCCCTATGTAAGGAACGTTTCAGAGGCTACTGCAAGAATCCCAAAACCTTTTTTTGGGGATTGGCGTGGCTTATAAACCAGAATGCACTATCAGACCCGCTACCAGTAACAGAACAATCAGCAGTGGTCTACTGCATACCATGCCAATATTGTGATGCAAGTTATGTTGATGAAACGGGCAAGCGCCTTGACACAAGGTTGCATGAACACCAACTTGCAATCAACCGCAAAGAAAAGTTGTCTTTGGTTTATGGTCACGCACAACAGCTGAACGACGATTTCGCCTTTGAGAAACGAGGGTGATTGGCCGAGCCAATGAGAATATGGCCAGATTGGTGCTCGAGAGTTGGTCCTCGACTGGCACACTCAACCGAGCTATAGACAAACATCCCGCCTACCAGGCGCTTCGTACAAGGCTCGGATCAGTTCGGTCAGGGCCAATAAGGCAAACGAGCACACGGAACCGAGAGCCCACGCTCACGGAAAAGCGGGGTGGCGGCCGAAGGTCACATGATCAAAGTCAAACACTGCCTCACCAATGCGCCCGCAAAATGGAGAACAACTCACGAGAGCAGCAACGACTGATCAGTCCGCTGATTGACGTGGGGTAGGCCAACAATCACGCTGCCTTGCCTAAACTTACGACGGCTCCAAAGGGGACAGCGGTCACGCGAGCCCGCCGGCGTTCAACCTCGGGGAGGTCTAAGGAAGTCAGCAGTGATCGTGCAGGTTAAAGTTCACACGTCCACCATGGATATAATACGAGGCACGCGGCAAGACTGACTAACTCAAGACCACCAGTTGCAGCAAGCACTATACTCTGATGATAGAAGCGAGAAGGCTTTCGAAACGTCAGTACAAATACAATTTGGTCAATGAACTCACCCCTTCTTCTTCTTCGTCTTCTTCAGGAGATGATGAACGCGATATATATATATATATATATATATATTCGTACGGGACTGTTCTTATTGACAACTCTAATGTTTAAAAACGACAATGGACAAGCAATTTCGGTGTTTCTTTGGTTTCGAGACACCAACATTTTGATGCTTATTAATATTGAGTGATCGGCCATAGTACCAAAAGCCTTCAGTGCGTGAGAGCTGGTTCATGTGGACCGAGGGACCACCCCTTGACTGGCATGAGTGAATGGCAGGTCCCCAGACAGACCATGCGTGAAAAACTGTTCCGCTGAGGACAATAATCATCGGCATTTCGGTTTTTTCGATAAATTTTCATGATGGAAGCATAACAGCTGGACCGATTGAGAATCTTGCAAGCAAGACCAACTGCCTTACGGGAACCGTGGTAAAAGGGTTTTATGGATAGGACAGAAGGAGAAATCAGAAAACTTGGAATAAAAAGCAAACGAAGATGGTACGTGTAATTACACCAAGTTACTGGCTAGAAATGTGTCAAGTGGAACCCGCGGAATTTAAGGGAAACTGAAAAGCTATCCCATGGGGCGAAAGGTAGGTGAATCGGCCTCCCTGGTCGATGTAAGGGAAAGAAATCCTGAACCGGCGTCAAACCGAGCTAAATAGGAACCCAGGCGACTGAAGGACGAAATTTTAAACGCTTTAAAATGAAATCATGGTCAGATAATTCGGAGCCAATGTGCTCATTGGGTCCGGCTATTGTGTTTCTATCCTTTTTTTCACTAACCCCGATCCGCCGTGGTGTTAAAAACATCCAGCGCAAAACGCGGTCGCGGGGAGGGAGTCGCAGTTCATCCAGAATCGAGGCAAATATTAATGAAGGCCTAAATTTCACCAGTTTGTCTGCATGCGGACACACCGTCCTGGTCGGTCACTCGCAAATCTGTCGCGCAGAGACCGGCGAACCAATGCCAGGAACACCAACATAGACACACCACACCTGCCTTAACTGTGCGGATTTTAAACGCACTTTCGCACACCCCCGGGCCCGTTAGGCCAACATGTGCCCCCGTTAAAACCAACGGAAGTACACCGCTGGCTATACCACATCTCTCCTCACCAGCATCTATATCACACATGACCATGCCAAACACTATCCAAAAACGTGTTTGCAACTAGCAACTCTGATGTGAGAGGACGGTATGCTCCGCGGCTCCTTCACCGTATAGCTTCTGTGCTGGAAGTGTGATCCGTGGCTTAGAAGGTTGCCAACTGAAAATTAATATAAGTCCTCACATGCAGCCCGGTGAGCGTTTTTTGGAGTGGCTGACTGGCGGACTGAGAGTCACGCTGCAACGACTCCTTCTTAATGGGGCCTTTATGGCACTCCCACTCCGTGGGATCCGAGCCAGGTCTGGTGGCACGCTTGTGGGCGGTTCCGGACGCGCCAGCCACCTGCGCTTTCTCTCGCCTCCGTTCTTCTTGACTTTGTCATGACACCTAACCCAGGTGGGGGAGAGAATGCGGTAGATGCAGCGCAAGTCTACTCTAACTATTTAAAGCAAAAGTCACCTTCTCTGCGCTACCTTACTATGGACCTCGCTCTATATGATGGCCGAATTGTCGTTATTTGGGATGGTTATGGTGGTGGTGATGATGATGATGGTGGTGATGGTAATAACAGTCTTAATAATGTTATTAATATTATTTTTACTATAAGTAGTAGTAGAAGTAGAAGTAGTAGTATTAGTATTAGTGGTAGTATTAGTATTAGTGGTAGTATTAGTAGAAGTAGTATTATTAGTAGTAGTACTATTGGTTTTCGTACTATTGGCGGTCGTAGTGTGGTCGCTTTTCTATTGTTGGTTGTAGTATTAGCTGTATTTGTAAGGATGAAGTGCTGGCGTTGGTGGTTATGGTGGTAGTAGTCGGCTTGATGGTGGTGTTGGCGGTGTTATCGATGACAACTGTCGGAATAAAGATGTTCTTTTGTCTATCCTCGGGCCATGGCATTCGAAATATTTCTTCTGAACGTACCTACTATTAAAACAGTAAATCCTACAGTCTGCTCCATCTCTGTCCAAAAATAAGACCAGCTCTCTCTTTACATCGTTCTTCCTCCCAGTTTTCGAATTTGGACAGTCATATCTGCAACGCACTCAAATTCCAGCAAGTTTCAAATTATTTGTGCAAAACTTTACAAAGACTGACTTTCCATGGAGTTCAAACATGTTCAATGAGGTCAGGTCATCCACGAGCCTTGTACGTGGGCGTCGAAAGCGTACTGGCGCCTCCTAGCGTGGTATCCGGAATGATTTCTGTTTTTTTTTACATAGACCGGTCTCACGGTCAACGGTAGCACGCGGTCGCTTCCTTGGTAAAAAAAAGTTCATTTTCAGCGCAGACACTGCTACCGTGTGCGCACAGTCGAAGCTCGGTTCCCCACCAAGGGCTGAACACTTCACGTTCACAGCCCATGGGGTGAATAAATCCAGGGAACAAGACCAGCAGCACATTGGCTCTAGTCGGGCAGATTTTGTTTGCTAAAAGAAAACTAACGAAAAGAACACGTCGAAAACAACGCCGACACGAATGGAGGGTTGACCTGACGTGCAACGCTATCCATGGTTATCGTTTGACTTTAGTTTCGATATACTGAGTCTGCTACGTCACGAAAGGAGCTGAAATTCACGAAAGTTTTTCTATTCACTCACAAACCGGCAAAGTCGTGTCGATCTAAACCCCCTAATGAGCGACTTTGAGCGAAAAGAACACCTAAAAATGTTAAAAGTACTATTTAATGGTTTGGAAATTCCAACGTTTTTAGAAAAGTAGCAAATTCAGACAGCGTCAAAAATCATGCTAACTGATTAACCTACGTCACCAGAGCATCTGAAACTACCAATGTAACTATGAGTTCTGTCACCGGAATGGAGCACTTCAGGTCTTACTATAATAGGTATGCCAAAACTTAAATGCATGCAAGCATTTCTCAGCAAGCATTAGACAGTTGTATAGAGTCATTTTACTGCAGACAAACACACACAACATGGGACCATTTTATAGTTATCTCATTAAGCTTTCTGTCTGAGTTTTAGGAGAAATCACTCTTCGAATAGAGGAGTTTGAGGTTAGCGGTGGTATGCGAAAAAGAAGACAATTCACACATTTAGGAATAGGATAAATCATTGATAACGCTTTCAGACAGATAATGAAACTCTAGGGTGATATAACGTCCCACCCATAAACCCAATGTTACTGTTAACACACTTTTATTAAAGCAAAGCAACTTTTCCAAGTTAATATATTTTCTGCCAAAATTTGTGACTGTGCCAGCCATTATAGTTATGCGCCAAGGTCCCTTCTTGTTATGTTCACTTGAAATGGAGATTTATCGAAAAACCGTTTAGTATTCGAAAGCTGCTTTAAGTTCTTAGTAAACATTTCCGGTCTCGAGCATTCCCATCGATGCGTGGTCAAGCCTAGTCATTAATTCAATCCATTTCAGCTAACCACAAAGTGTTACTTACTAAAGTAAAGTAGAAAGGGTTATATACTACACTTCGTGAGCCTTGAATATAAAAGCGACCAGTTGCTTGGCGATGAACCCGCAGTCACCGAAACAATCATGCGCTGAGAAATCCAAATTCAGATTAAGTGCGATGTCTGTGGAGAATAGAGTGGTGAGATTTGGCTTTTTGGCCCGCACCATTATGAGTTCCCAAGCGTCTTTTCAAGTGTCCTGTTTATCGCTGAGGCGTTTTGGCGTTACTCCTGTGCAAACAAGCGCTATTCGAGTTTCGATTTGACGATTTTTTATCAGTCGCGAGCAGTCTGCTTGAAAGACATCAATAAAGAAGGTACATCAAGTTAATTTTTACTAATCAATGGATGGCCATCACAGTCGAGAGGCCTTTGGATTTCAGGCTTCCGTTCGTGCATATGGTAAATACCCTCGTACACTGCCCGAAAGATTAGAAATCACGGTGCAAAATAGAGTTTATCAGGAGACGCGCCTATTCTCGCTGCGTCCGCCATCTAAACGCTTTATCACCAACTTAACCCTAGCTCAAACCTAAAGCCTAAGCAAAAACCAATTTCCATGTCATATATAAAGTAATACCTTCGGAATATGACTAATCTCCACATATTGGTTAAGAAATCAATAAAATCGTCTGGGGTTGTTAAGCGACTTGCGTAAACCATGAGACTTTGTCTCTTAATACCTTTGGGCCAATTTGATCCTGGACTGCCGACGATTGCCAGGCTTGTTCGGCTTACTCAAGATGTGACTTCGAAAATATTCTTAAGATCTTGCAAACGAGATCCATCTTAAAATCCAGAAACTGTTCTCTTACTGACTGATGTGGGAACATTGCGCTTTTATCCATGTTCAAACAGAAATTAAATTATTTTGAGCAACTCGATCTCAACATGCTGAGAACTTTGTGAACTGTGCAATTTATAAGACTGTCCAGTTAAGAACATGGGCTCTTATTTATGCGTGTCAGACCAGATTAATTAGATAAAATAGGGCACACCCGCTAGAGTTGGATCATAGAAGTCAGAAGGATACCATTATATCATTTTGGTCCTGTGAATAATAGTACACCTCATCACGTCATCTACAGAGTTTTTTTATAGCCTTTCAAATGTTTTAAATAGTCCTTTATGCCTGGAAGCATTCACGTATGTAATGCGCCATTTATGTGCTCTTAAAAACACCGCTCCAATCCATATCTTTCTAAGTTTTTGCAGCCGTCATTGGGGTGGCATGACAGCGCATGCCTTGCTAAAATCCAGTTCAAAACATATTGAAGCAATTTCTCCTGTTAGACTGTCGAGCAGCGTGCAACATGGGCACAATATCTCGAATTCACTTCACTCAGGGACTTAAATTTGCTGCCCTAGATCAACTTAACACTTGAATAACGCTATAAGCTCCCATTCGCCCTCCTCCTAATTCTCTTCCCCCACCTATCCTTCAGCGTCACCGACAGACACCGAGCAGATTGCTGCGGAGAGGCAGGTAACTAACAGGTTCGAACAGGTAAAGCTGACTGTCCAAAGGATGGCCAAAAGTCTGTCGAAGACATGTGTCCGGACTTTGATGACCAACTTAAGGATTACAGTGACAGTGAGATTAGCCATTGTACATTCCGCGATGACGGTTAAGAGCAACAAACCGCATTTTTCGGCGGACATACTCTCTGCCAACACTGATTTGAACCCCACATAACGAAAATCCCCACCGAAGGTGCTCCAAATACCGATGAACCACCTCCCTCGATCACTGGCACCATTCTCCCTCCTAAAGCCCCAGCGTCGATCACATTGTCTATAACCACTGGCACCACGTTCACCCCAAAGAAACCACCTCAGACTACCTGCCACCTGCTACCTCCACCACAACCACCATCACAATTGCCCTCTTTACGAGGAATGGGTACTCGGTTCTAACTTTTCCTCATTGCGATCGTACTTTTATTCACGCATCGGCCTGTTGGGTTACTGGAGAATACATCGCACAAAGAATGGTGAACCACTGCCTGGATCACCAATATAGAGCAGAACTCCCTGTCTCCACTTCCAAGCTGCCCTTGCGCATTCACTCACCATATGGGCCTATTCGGTTACATGCGCATTCATGACAGCGGAATTCACAGCAATGCCGACAGCACCGATACCCCATGTACACCCTCCACTCCAGCCATTCTTACAACCACCATCGCATCGTATGGAGGAAACTTACGCGTTTTCTAGAAATATGTGGGTTGAAAAGGAAGATTTATGCTGATTTTCATTGAAGGAAAATGGCAGAGTACTCTCATGAGATGATAGAATGGCCTCGGATAGTGTGGGTAGATAAGACTGTTGCAGCGTGTTTTTGGGGTTTTATTTAATTTTATTTATTTATTGCCAGTTTACAGTTTATGTTGTGGCTCCTCGGTTCCACACTAACCCGATATGTAGCTGTGCTATAAATAAATAAATAAGTTGTATATTTAAGACACAGAGGGCCCCATCACTACAAACTTAGTACTGTTGTATAAATAAATACAAAGTGGATAATTGCTGCACTACGTGAGCATCCATATGAAAAAGCAGAAGTGAGTAGTACGGTAGGCATATCCGATTCAGAACGATTTTCCATTTTTAAAACAATATTCAAAAAACTTTGGCATATACGGTGAACTAGAAAAGAAGCAGTAAAGAAAACTCCTACGGTTAAATTGAGGGTTGAGTTCGGCGTGCCGCCAATCGACGATGATAGCCTATTGCTGGCAGAGGGGGAAGATGATGGAGGTTTCGATCGTTGGCTTAGTTGTGGCTAGCGCAATACCACTGTCATCGCCCATTTATGGTAAGTCCGAAGCTAATGCAGCCGGCGGCGATGGAGTTAACTCGGATTTACTTATCTGCTTCTCTCGTAAGAATGAATACACGGTCGTCCACGAATAGAAGAACGGGAACAATGTTTGCAAATTTACGCGTTGACGCCTGTATTCGTTGGATATTAAGAAACTGCCCGTGAATCCTGGCATTTAATACAGCCTTGACTTTCCCAGGTGATTACTATAAGAGCTTCTGAGACTGTTACATTACCGGGACGCGATTCACCATGCTATTGCGAAGTTGGTTCACAATTTATGCAAAATCCTATCGTATTCAAAATTAAGCCTGAATTTCTCGAGACAATCACAAATCACGATATCCAAAGCCTTCGTCCAAGGTTTTCCATGGAGGCTGTTTATAAGTTCGTGAACATTTCACAGCATATTGCTAACAGCTGGAGGCCAGTGAAGACCTATTTGGAGGTCCCGCGATTCAATCAGGCTCCACACTAAATTTTTCATTTCAGTTCAGTGTATTTGAGGAAAATAAGCTTACGCCTTTAAAATCAATATTTGTTACATAAACATCGGAAGAATAAGAAGCAATGTGAAGAAGTTACAGTAAAGTGAATGCAGGCAGATTTACGTGGTTCATTGATATTGTTAAGGTAAAGTAGTCACATTGTCTTCGTGGTGCTGCAACATATGTATATCAAGCCGAGGTTTGAATGTATCCACAGACTGGGACATTACAATCGCCTCAGGTAGATTATTCCATGGTTCCACGACACGGTTGGTGAAAAAATACTTCTTCACATCCGATCGTACGTGGGGCACACTTAGTTTGAATGGATTATCTCGAAGATTATTCATAGGGGCAAGTTGGAAAAACGTCAACACATAGGAGGGCGCAATCCATGCCATGCACGATACGGAAGGTTTGTATGATGTCTCCGCGCTACTGCCTATAACTCAGAGGATATAAATTTAGGTTATTTAGGCGAATCTCATATGGCAGTTCACCTTGACCTCTTAATTATTTTGTTGCTCGCCGCTGCACCCTTTCGAGCATCTTGTAGTCCTGTTGGGATCCACGGTCGCCAGGCTTGAATCGCATATTAAAGACTTTAGAAAAACAGTCTTCGCAAAAAAACTGTAAATTCCCACTTGATAGTGTACAGCATTGAAATGTCGCATTTAGCCGCCTTGCAACATTGCGTAGAAGGCTTCAGGTTGTCTTTCATCCAAATGCCAAGATCCTTCTGTGTGTGTGTGCTTCTCGGAGTGGCATACCGTCCAAATAGTAGGGTCACATATCAGTGACCTGATTTTGATTTCCCAGACGTAGCAGGGCGCATTTGTTTGAGTTGAAGTACAAGAGCCATTTGCGGGACCACTCGTCCAATCGACGAAGATTTTCTTGGAAATCGCCTCCATCGGCAGCGTTGTGGATAATTTTCCAGATTTTCATATCATCCGCAAACATAGCAAAGTCAAAGTCCAATTCATGTGCACAATCATTAATGAATGTGTACGAGGAACCATGTTTCCGATGCGGACTCAGGGAATGGGGGAGAACATAATCAATTTTTACTATGACACTTCGAAGGTCTTTTGATGGTCTTTAGCATCATGTCCCCAATGTGAAGCCAGCTATTGTTCGAGTAGCCACACGAAACTTGAACACGAGATAATGAGTACCCTCCATCTCGTTATCATAGTTTTTTATAACCATTTGTGTTTACCC
This sequence comes from Schistocephalus solidus, assembly GCA_017591395.1. Classification (NCBI taxonomy): domain Eukaryota; kingdom Metazoa; phylum Platyhelminthes; class Cestoda; order Diphyllobothriidea; family Diphyllobothriidae; genus Schistocephalus; species Schistocephalus solidus. The sequence continues at coordinate 126,564 of WEDG01000323.1, read as the reverse complement.
GATGCACAAATTACTGTACAGTCTTCTGCGGATTATTCAAAACAAATACGCAGATATTAATTAGTTTGGACCATAGTTTGCAAAAATTTCCCTCACATTTGCATTAATTTTTGTAATTTGTCTTTTAATCGAACTGTGGTGCGTTAAGCTAATTTTTAATGAAGTACATTTACTTATCTTCTAGTTATAATTTTACTTTCTGTTTTCTGCCTCTTTGTCAAATGTCCTTGTGATCATATATAGTCTCTAATTTCCAATTCTGCTAGTAGTTTTTCATTATCCGACTGTAACTTTCTGCATACTTTTAAAGCGGACATTTTTAAACAAAATTTGACAACAACCAGAAATTTCGTACCATCAGATAGTTCGTTATGGTTTCTCTCCTGTTAACATGCGCATCAGTGCTTCAGTTGCGATGACTATAATGTCTCGTGTAATGTCACCTACCGACACATTCTTTCGACTACTTAACCAATTGGCTACATATCATAGCCATCTCGCCGGAGAACATCTGACAGGTGTTGTTTAAAAGTATCAAGGCATTAATTAATACGATATTATATTTAGGGCGCATTAGTCGTTCGACTTCGGTCTCTGGTGCGTTTCAAGGTCTTGCAATCGTGCATCGGTTTTAACTAATGTTTATAGACCTAAGAAGTGTGAATCTGTCATTATCAAGTGCTGTTGACTACCTTTGTGGCCTTCATTCCTTTTAGATGGACTTGAAATTTCTAAGAACTTTTAGCCCTAAGATCTAAAATGTACGCTGTATCCATCATACATGTATCTAATAATCTCAGCACTTTAGTTAAAACGCGAAACTCGATCTCATCTTCCCATTTGTGCTTTTGAATTTAATGTGAAAGTGGCATAAAATAATTTTTAACAAACGATTTTCAGCCTCCTTACAGGAGAGCTAGATTATAAATTAAACTGTTGTGATATTGGTATGTACTCATATGAACTGCCACCTACAATTAGCATTACCTCTTTTTAGCCAAATTAAATTTTATGTAAAACAAAGTAATGTGGTTTAGAGAGGTAGGAGATTTTTGAAATTAATTTAAATTGAAAATATGTCCACTTCTACCATCTGATAAAGGCTATGTCCAATTGTCAAACTATAGATGTACCGAATTACGCTCGTACCGTTATAACATTGATGGTTTGAGCCACGGAACAATTTATACCGCGGGTTGTTTTGATTATCGGATAGCCGCATTTTAGTTAATCGTATTTAAGTCACCGCACAATTTTTGCCCCCGCTTTTTCGGATAAAGCGTTATCTTCGACCGCTTCGCTTATATTGTATTAAATGTTACTAAATGTAGTCCGCTTATTGCTTTGTTGAAACGGCTACAGTCATGATCACACCTTGACTACCACAACCCCAGCTTAAGTCTTGTTGGAAGTTCAAAGTGATGCAAGGCTCCTGAGTGAGGGCCACTACGTATCATCCAAGTAATAATGGTCATTTACAAGGCCAAAGCGAGTTCGAGTACTCAAAGCATGCCTGAAGGAGGGTTTTTGTCGTTTTGTTTTCGCGCGTAAATTGGAACCAGACCAAGGTATGCGTGCACTAGCTGATCTGTGAGCTTAAGGCCTGTACTTGTCTGCGCACGCTTGCCCATGGCAGTTACTCGGCTCGGTCGCGAGTTACCTTGATTCTCGTACCGCGTGCATCATGCCGGGTAAGCACCGGGGCTCGTTGACCCGAATAAAAAAATATGAACCTACTTTACTCCAAACTCCGATCTTTGCATCCTTTCATAATATTTTTAACAAAGACCATTTTTGACCTCTACATGTCCTTTACGCAAGTCTCTTTTCCCTTCTTTTTAAAGCTGTCTAGCTGACAAAATGGCAAACAATGCTTTTGACACGGATTGTTTGACTCTGACGAGGTACATTATTGCCGAACAAGCAAAGTATCCAGAGGCCACTGGTGAGCTTACGCAGCTCATGAACGGCATTCAAACTGCTGTAAAAGCTATTTCCAGTGCGGTTCGAAGGGCCGGAATCGCTCAATTGTAAGAATCACCGACTTTACTCAACCGCTTCATGAAATGTCCCTCTAACTGTGTAATCTGTGCATATCCACCGTTTTAGATATGGCCTGGCGGGGAAATCCAATGTTCAGGGTGAAGAGGTTAAAAAGTTGGACGTCCTTTCAAATGAGCTTTTCATCAATATGCTGAAGTCTTCCTATACTACGTGTCTCCTGATTTCAGAGGAGAACGAGGAAGTAGTTCAAGTGGAACCAGAGAGACAGGCAAGTCGCACTTTGTGAGACTGCAAAATATCCTTGTACGATGTTTTTTTTTTAGATCACAAGTTGCACTTTCAAGTACATTTTAACTCGTTGTATTGTGAACCTTTTAGGGCAAATATATTGTTACCTTTGACCCCCTCGACGGCTCTTCAAACATTGACTGCTTAGGCTCTATCGGTTCGATATTCGCTATCTACAAGGCTTCCGCAATTGATCGTAAACAGAAAGTCCCGCTATCCGAGGCTCTTCAGACTGGACGGCACGTTGTTGCCACTGGCTATGCGCTCTACGGCAGTTCTACTATGATTGTCCTTTCTCTCGGTTCTGGAGTCAACGGCTTCACTCTTGATCCGGTCAGTCAAACGATTTGCTACAATCGTTAAGAGATTTAACTAAATTCGCCTAAACTCGTTCTTCACGAGCAACTGCGTAATGGATCAGTTAATAATTTTTACTAATTACACGTTATGATTGGGCTTAAATGAACCTAATCTATTGAATAAAAAGGAAAATAGCGACGGAATAAGAGCCAATTACTGTTCTTGGTCGTTAATGCTTTTTGTGACACCTTTTTTGCCGATTTTGTTTCATTTTTAATCCCTAGAGTTGAGAAATGGGCTTCTAGTCATCAGATCTCTTAGAACGACCTAGTTGTTATTAAAAATGTGTTGATTGATGCTCATTGGTTCTCTTAAAGCATCAGTTTATCTTCTAAGTTGTGAAATTCCGGCTATGCGCTCCAATTATGACATTATATTCGGTAAATAACAAGTTCAAGACAATTTTTAAAGTCCGAGGGAAATTTTCTACATGTATTCCTTAAACGCTACTATTCGTGTTATCCCTTTTTTTCAAGACATTTTCATGACTTTAGACTTGTATGCTCAAGATGTGCGACAGCTCTGTAAACATTTGCTTAGCGGATATCCTTAGAAGTCCAGATGAGAGGATATGTTTGTAAGGATGCCTTGTATGGCCGCCTAAACACGACAAGGTAAAATGAACCGTTCACAATACATGTGGCTTTGCGCTAAATTCTGCTGGAATTAATGTTAAGCTTAACGTTAGGTTTAAGTTCGAGGTTAAGGCCTGAGTTGGGGTTAGGGTCACGATTAGGCTAATGATCAAGGGCATTATCGTGTTTAGGGTAGCGTTAAGACACAGGCATATTTCCTCTTCCTGAAATTTACCGTAAGGTCACCTTTTTTAAGTGGGCGGGGCGGTTCCCAGTCCCTTGTCCTATTTAGCGACCATACATGGAATCCCTACCGATATGTTCAACTGATCTTGACCCGCCTGTCAAGTTTAGTTTTCTCAAATTATTATATTTCGAAATTAAGTCATTTTTTACTCGTTTGCGAAACCATTGCAATACTTTCTCATTCACTCCGCTTTCAGCCCTCTCTAGAAGCTACTTCCTGAGGTATTTAGAGATTAGTTCTCCTGTATATTTGTGTTGTCATCTTATTGGACTATAATCGGGTTGATCCTTGACGCCCGATCAAGCGTTGGTCTGCTGGAGGACACATTGCTTCCATTGTCAGACCCATTAATAGAACCATCCGAATGCACCAAAAGGCTGACGAAGCTCTATTAAACTCTTCATGTTGATCTCTTTGGCGGGCTGAAACTTTCCTGGACACTAGTTTATCGGCTTAACTTTTGAATGTTTTCAAGGTATTTAGGGTCTGTGTGCTCGTCTGTTGAAAGCCCGCTCGTTCGGTAAGTTGCAGTTGCAGTTGCACGTTCCGTTGCTTAGTTGTCTTAGCCGCTATACTTCAGACCTCTAAAACACTCCATCTTCAATCTTAGGCTATTGGTGAATTCATCCTCACTCAACCCCAAATCAAAATTCCTCCACGGGGAAAAATTTTTTCGATCAACGAAGGCTACGCTCAGCGCTGGGAAGAGGGCCTGACAAAGTACATTCACGAAAAGAAATTTCCCAAGGCAAGTTTCACAAACACATTTCCACATCTTACCGTCTTTCCTCTGTCATCTCTCGCCACTTCTTTTAGTTGATCTCAGTTTAACACTAACCAGTTGGAGATAAATAACTCTCCGGTGCCTAAAAAGCCTGGTGCGAGCTGGGATCGATTTGTTCCTTGGTCGGTTATGTAGTTGCTTCGCTTTCATGGGCATGGCTACCTTTCTAAGCGTTCGCTCATAAAATTATATTTCACAAGGTCAACAGTATTGGTCTTCCTGGCTTCCGTTCTCCTTCTTTTTCATCGGTCATAAAACCGGTAGCTGATACTAACTTGTCAAGACTCGGTGCGCTCTAATCTTTGACTTGTCCGTTTGATTATCTCTTGTTCGGATTTATTATTCGTGCCTTATTTCACCCACAACAACCTCTACTTATGGATAATTGGCCTTCTTCCAATAATACGTGGCCTTGTTCAGACTACCGACCCCCATTAATCGTGTTCAGGGATGAAATCGCGTCCTTAAAAGTTGTAGAACGGAGGGACAACCGCTGCCGATTGATGTCTGTCTGAACAGGCAACTTTTTATGGCACTCATCTTTTTAGCAGTTCTACAGTCACGCTACCACCTGGTGATCAAACTCCTTCTACGTTTGCTGCCTTTGTAAGTGTCATGGATAAACGACCCATGGTCTGAGCTATATAAACTCTACCGCGACCCCCAAACAGTTGTGCATAGCTCAACTGACTTGCTTTATAGTGGTTGATTGGTGCATGTCGTTTTTATATTTTATCGTTTTCGATTCACTTCATCGGTGTCTATCCATTCTCCTTTTAAAGAGTGGGAAACCTTACCAGGCACGCTATATTGGCTCCATGGTAGCTGACATTCATCGGACCCTGGTCTACGGTGGCATCTTCATATATCCTGCCATGAAGGATCAACCTATGGGAAAGGTATGTTCGACTCCTCCATCTCCTTTCTTTCGTGAGTCTCACGATTCGCCTCGCCAATAGCCTCGACTGTATGCGATGTAGTTTTGGTGTGGCCAGTTTTTTTGAGCGCGGGTTCACAAGTCGTGTCCATAACCGTTTGTTAAAGTTGACCTGTTCCATGCCTTTTACTATGAGCGCTTATTAATAATTATGTTCTGGTTAAGCTCCCTTAAGCATATTTTTCATTAATCTTTTGCAAAGAACTGGAACACGTAGTAGTGCAAATGCGACTGTGCGGCTGAGTCGGACCCCCCCTCCCCCTCGTTGGTCGCGGTGATAATTGGCGGCTCCGATGGTTTCACGCCTTCGTTGTCTCTTGTCTTAGTGGCTCGTAAAACCGTTGCTGGGTTTCCAGGCTTCCTGTACCTATCTGTACCGTGTAATCATCACCTCGGCCCACACGTTCAAGCGTCAACGGTGTGTCCTGTCCGCTCGGCATAGGTTGCTACCTCCATCATTTTAGGTCCAACCTTTGAACGACTAACTGATGCCCATGCATTCGCGTTTGCAGCTGTCCGCCGAATTCTCCGACGTAATTGCGCTCCCCGTGGCTGCATTGAAATACGAACAGCTTCTCCTAGTTTGGGATTGGTATTTTTTGGTCGCATCAATTTCCGGCGGATTGTTGAGTCAGGCCTATTACGATTGGTGCGAGACACGGCCACAGAGGCCCCTTTTATCTACAGAACGCTCCGTTCTGGCCTCGGCTAACTGTGGCCTTCATTCAGCTTCCTTCTTGGTACTCGACTCCCTCTCAGCAAATGCTCATGGCTAGCCAGTGGCTGTAAAAGAGAGCTCTTAAAGAAGCTTAATCTAGTGCCTTTTGGCGACTGGCGTGCTGCGGCCAGTTTACTCCCACCGGCATAGCGTTTGTATGACAGGGAGTATTTGCATCCTGTTTGTCGGTTTTCTGTACTGTCATCGCCATCCAGTTGGCGACAGATGAGAACGTCCAAGAACGAAAGTTTGTCCTCCACCTTCGCTCGTGAACTGTAGATCGGAGGCGATAGAATTCAGTCGTTCCTTATAGTATCGAATACTGTCACGCTCACTGATTTCAAAAGTGTCTTCAATGTAGCCCGCACAAAATTTTGGCTTTATACTCCTCGAACAGCTGTCTTTAGAGATCAGCCGCAGTCACGCCTAAGTATCGATGAATCCAATCACTTTATGGGCCGCTGGAATAGCTGTCCTAAATGGCTGTCACTGGCATGTCCTCGTTTATTGGTTAACCTACTCGTTTTATGGGAACGTTGGAAAGCCGAGGTTTCTTCGGCTTTTACTCAAGCCTTTGAACTCCCAACAGGAGCAACAGGCCACTCAAATGGCAAATAAGTTCAGTTTATTTGGGTTTCAGGGTTGCCATGAGCGCGTCAGTTCTTATTGCGGCGGTAGCACGTGTCACAATTCCGGAGACACTAGCCGAAATCCATAAATACGCCTTCTATTAGAAGAACTCACTTTACTAGAGTTTCAGTACTTACAATCAGTGACCATTAGAAAGGGATTACTTAAGTGGGGTTTATAATGTTGATTGTCGTGCAACGTAGTCGGCTTTAGAACCCTGGATAATTTTGAGTCCGATTTGGCGATGCATTTGCGTGTAGGGTTTAGAGTTTTGCCAGTCTCGATGTTAGCTGAAACGACATTTCGTGGTCTTACAAAAATGCCTTTCTCCGAGTATAAAATTCAAAAGTGTTTATTACTAGTAAATAGGTACATGGTAGGATATTTTGGGCACATTTTTCCATAAAATAAGGTCATCAAACGTCGGTAGAAAATGCTTCGTACCTGAACAGTCATTTGTTTACCCATGACTGTTCTAACAGGCGGGCAGTGCCTCAAAAGGCTGGTTTACTGACATGTTTGAAATATCCTGGGGTTATGCTGCTCGATCATCAATATGACAACCCCACTTCAGTAATCCTTCCAATTCGAAGACGCATTTTGGAATTTCAGTTGCCATTTCATGAGATTGGTCACTGACTGTATACGTTTGGGAAAATATCTTTAGAATATTAATATCCAGTGCCTTGCTGGCGTTCGCGCACAAAATTAGTCGGTCAGTCGCACATATCTCACTGGGGAAAAAAATCAATCTTTTTACCGTTGTGTTTCTTCGGCTCTATGAAGCCTCTATAAGCCGTGATTTTTTACAGTCTACTGGTAGAAAACCACCTCGAGAACTCCTGACATTTCCCTATTACGAAAATTTGGTAATTCGTATTCGGGGATAATTACCGCGAACGCCTAAGAAGATTGGGATACCGTCGTTACCCGAAATCTTGAGCTCCGGAGTGGCGTTCTGTTTGCTAATTGAGTTAAGCGTTCTTCCGAAGGAACCACGGGCACGCAGTTGCTATCGGGTAAAGTTCAAATTCCCATGACGCTGGTGTGAACCGATGTAGCCTGATTTGCAAGGTAATCGCGCTTATGTGCGTATTTAAAGTGTTCAGCCTGAAATTAGTTTCTTAGTTACTTGGCCAATTGTAATTTATCTAGAACAGTTAACTTCCCACCTAGCCAGGCTTACGAAACCCTTCGGTATTGGCCCGCTTTCACCGAAGTTAACATTTTAAAACTATCCCTTACCTACATATTTTATCAAACTATTCCTTCCAAGCATGGCGTACTCTTCTACAGATGGAAAAAGACGTCATCGTTTGTCTTCGGTTTCGCGTAAACGCTAAACGTCCGTTTTAATCAATGCATTCTGCGCAAGTGGTGATTTATTCTCATTTCAGCTGGAATCCGCTGGCTGGGGAAAGTTTCAATTGCAATTGCCTACGACACATTTTGGCAATTCCCACCACTGTTTATAATTTTTAGCGTCTAATATAAACTTTATTTTTGAGCGCATTAGCCAAATACTTAACCCGTGTATTCAATGCTGCATTCGTTGCACCTGTGTCTTGCATACCATTTTACCCACTAAGGATTATTTGTCTTTTGCAGTTGAGGCTGCTCTACGAGTGTGTCCCCATGGCCTACCTCATGGAACAGGCTGGCGGCATGGCCTCTAATGGCAAGATACCCATTCTGGACATCCAGCCTAAACAGATCCACGAGCGCGCACCCATCTACTTAGGCAGCCGGGAGGACGTGGAAGAGGTCCTCAAGTTTATAAATCAGTAGCTTCCTCTACTATCCCCCCTCCCTGCGTACTCTGTAGATCTCTCATCTGGTGTGGCGTTCACTTTCTACTGCTCCGTACACCGCAGCTATGCTTTACTCATCTTACTATTGTAATTTTCTCGAAAAGCATGCTACACACCGTGTGCGAATGTAACTATTCTACAGTTTTTTTTGACTTTTTCTTTTACGAAATGAATCGGAAACCTGCATTGGCCGGGCGGGAGTCCCGGGTTGATGGGGCGTTTACGAACAGCACCGGTCTGGACAGTTATTGCATCTTTGTCAGCTCCCTATATGCATCCTCTGAGGTGGCTTGCCTTCTAGGAGTTGCGGTGGGCCCTGATCCTTACTACCTACTGACGTCGAGTCGGGCTCCGTCCCCAACTTCATTGGATAATTTTTCTTATCTGGAAAATTTGGTGGCATCAATTACGTCGTTAGTATGACTATCAGATCCATCACGGTCAGTAACGACAACCTTTAATTTCGTTTTATCTAGCATGGATTGCCGTACCAAAGTGCGTATGTTGGGTTTCGTTTCGTCAATGAGAATGCCTGCGTGCCTGTCCAAGGCGCAAGTCGAGTCAGCAAGTCAAGGGTTTCAGGACTGTTAGTATTGGTGGGTCTACGGCGGACTTTGCAGGTCAGTCGATTGACAAGTTAGGCACTCACCAACACGAACAGCCTATGCGCTGTCAGACTCCCTCGGAGTCTGCGGTGACCAAGTTCACAACTGCACACACTCGTTTGGCCGGGATCGCCTCCCCTCTGGAATCACAGCCAGAGGCACCTTGGCATGCGAAGAGGTAGTTAACAATTTGCTCTTCTCAGCGTCCGAATTGCTGCAGAAGTCCATCGTCAGCCATAAAAAATGGGCACTACGAACCATACTACATGACATGACACAATAGCCAATTTTGCAAGTCTACCGATATCTACGCGTGTGAAGGCAAAACTACTCGCTGTAAACTGGGAGGGGCTTATCGAGAGAGAAACGAGGAAGACTGAAGAGGCCACATCCAGCTCGTCGGTCACCTGCACAGTTCAGTACATATGCGTACGGGTAGTAGCGCGCTGACTTATTGCCCTGATGCTCGAACCCGCAACAGTTCGGCTAAAGGTCCAAGGCCCTAGCCATTAAACTGTAGTCCCGCTGTCCTGTCGGTTGCAATCAGTTATATTATCCGGACAACGAGCCCATTGCTCAAAGGTTAGAGCGTTGGACTTCTGATTAGCGGGTTCGAAACTCTTGTCTTTTTCGCTAGCCTGGGCAATTCAACTCCCTGCCCTACATGCAGGGAATTTTCGAAGCGACCACCAGACAAGTTAACCGGTTGGGCATCTGCATGGCCCACAAGCCAGCGTCCTCCCTGCGAGTTAAAGACCCCATCCTCAGAGCGCAGCAAATCAGTGTCATTTACCACATTTCATGCGCTAATTGCTTCTGCGCATACGTAAACCATACAGGTCGAGGACTCGGGACCCGCATAAACGAACATAAACTGGTCAGTCACCGAGTTGATCCCTTGTATCTCATGTTTGCGCATATCGTCAATTGCGGCCACAGCTTCAATTGGGAATGGAATTGAAGTGATCCTCATGGCTAACACCAAGCAGGTGCGAGAACTCCTCGAAACTTGGCACTCCGACACAAACAGCACAGTCGGCCATGTCGATCTGGATGCACACTACGAAGGTCTGCGTGCCCGACTTGCGCCCATCTTAAAGCACCAACTGTTTATCCGTGCTTGGCCAAGTAAAACTTCCTTGATTCTGCATCACTCCGACACGTGAACACATCTCACTTCTGGCATCTACCGTAACACGATTCTCCTCCCATGCTATGCAAATCAGTCCGTCGGTGTAACCTATGTGCCCCAAAACCCTCTATTCCCAACTCCCATTTCTTATTTCGTCTGTTGACCGTTTGGTGTAGCCAGCTTGAAAATTCACGAGTAAAACTCGAGTGCTCCTACGAGCCTTCTTCCTTTGCGCACGCAATCGAGTGCGACCAGGGCTTCAATTGCGATGACACTGAGGTCGTCGTCATGGCCAACACAAAACAACCGAGACAACTTCCCGTGCTAGCGGGCGGGCTTTTTAACTTGAGCCGCCATCTTTTCTGCTCACCATTCGCATGTGAATTCTCTTATTTGTGCGTCGATTAGCCTATTTCACCCACTATATACTGCATTTTAACCCTATTTGTTTATTCGAACAACAAAAATGAGGTCATCAGCGCACGACGCTGGCACCATTTTGAAGGAAGTCCATATTTATCGATATTTAGAGGCGCATTCAAGGACGATTCTTCACGGTGAATGGAGGACCTTTTTGCTGAACTTTTTTGAAATTTTACTATCAAAATAAAGCGTAGCTCTCTCTCTCTAAACCGCTGTGTTGACCTGGACGCCCCATTACGAGGGCCTGCCCTAACCGCACATCAAAGAATGCTAAGCCAGCCGCCCAGTGTCCAAACTGATACACCCTTCCCCCTCCAGCACATTGAGCCGTAATTGTTCCGCTTCCCACCCCTCGCTCGCAAACATGACTCATCCTAATAATAGAGAAAATGCGATTCCCTGATGGTAAGTCAAAAGAAGAGGGGGCATTCACCGGGAGAGGTATATTAGTCGTCTGACGTTTCGAGTAGTTGTTTCGTCTACCCACCTTCAGAGACCGGAGAGTCATGCTCGAACCTCTCATTATATGCCACTGTTCGCAATGCTCCTGGCCTGTCAACACAGACTGTGCGCTGCGTCCCCATTGTGTCACCGGTGTCGTCACCTCTGCCGATTGTCTGTTCTGCCGCGTCAGCTTGTATCGGCTGCGGCGTCCCATTACGGCTTTGGTTCACCCCGGCCGCTGTCACACTCGCTGACCCCTTGTGATGACGCATCAGCCGGGGTTTCACTGTGGCGTGGTCTACCCCCATCCACGTTGGCCGCGGAGATAGTTGGCGGCCCCGGATGTTCCATGCCGTAACGGTCTCCTGATAGGAAGGATCTTAACAACAGATAGGGAGCCGGCAGATTAATGTGGTGGTTGACTGAACAGTCGGTAGACATCCAGTCTTCCTGTATCTGTCTTGAGGTGTGATCGTTACCTCGGCCCGCAATTTCAGCGGCATGACGGCGGAGGTGATGGCACCGGCGACACGAGTGGGACACAGCGCACAGTCCGTGTTGACAGGCCAGGAGCAATGCGAACAGTGGCATATAAAGGGAGGTGCGAGTATGACTCTCCGGTCTCTGAAGGTGTGTAGACGAAACAACTACTCGAAACGTCAGACAACCAATATACCTCTCCCGGTGAACGCTCCTTCTTCTTATCACTCGTCCTCTCACGCCAATGGTCTTTTTTTGTCCTGTCCTGTCTGCCCATCTCTCCAGCTCTCCGCGTGACAATCCAACCACACTTTTCATTTCGTCCGACGACGGGTTGGTATAACCAGCTTGAAAATTTACGAATAAAACTCTTTTCATACGAACTCTCTCCTTCCATATATATATACATAAAGTATAAAGTTTAGGACATGTAGTCAGGTGATTCGGACATGGTTTTTACGGTCAGACACGAAACTCCAATGAACATTTGCGTCGAAGACAATCAACCACTGTGGAATAACCACATAGTACCCAATCTACAAACAATTCGTATTACATGTGTATAGCAAAGGCGGTATACCGTACTCCCGACATAGGAACTAGCTAAAAGCCCAGACAAGTGTTTCGCCGATGTTACTACTGCTGCTATTGCATGACGCATCAACGAGGGGTTCGGCTCCTCAGTGAATCCTCAGCATTCTCTATATCCGCAGAATGGCTTAAAGACGGAGACAAGGGAGACTGGAATGACCATTTCTGGTTTATTAGCCGACATCAGCCAGCCATCTCCAAAAAGCGGCTGTTGTGGCATTCTGGGCTCGAACTCTCGAACTGTTGGTTAGAAGTCCATCGGCTCGTTTTATTGCCGGTTTTAAATCGGGCCATGATGATCTACCTTCGCTTCCTCCAAGTTCGCGATGCATAAAATTAAAGTTGTATTTGGTCTTTATATGTAAAATTTGTGGGCAAGAAATGTGTTGGAGAAACATTAAAGTAGGTTGGTTGGATTATCGGCAGAGTTCCTTCACTGCTTGAATTGCTTCCTTCGCGATCGTCTCCTTCGTCTCAGCAAATCCTCGATACCCTCGCGAATCTCTTCGAGTTGGCAACGCATAGCCTTCTCCGGATCGTCCAGTGCAATACCCTTCAAGACAGTTGACTCTTCTGTTCTGGCAGCTGGCAGGACGTTCTGGTCAGCAAGGGAGATTGCACTCGGTCGAATCTTCCCCACGCCGATGCACTGTTGTCGCCTAAGTAGCGACTTCCAGAACTCAACACACACCTCAAACTCGTGCATGTCTAGCCTTCCTACTTTGGCCTTCAGTCTCGTGGCATCCACTCCCTGTGGAAATAAACGGAATTCATTTAGAAAATTAAGATACCTAAAGGTTTGGCTCACAAAGATAAAGAAGGCTAATGAGAACTCTTCTGGACCGCTTACCCTTGACGATTATCCTTATCCCAACGTCAGGTCGAAATGACCTGGGCTTGCATTTTGTGTATCGATTATTGATTGGTTACCTCTATCCCACCGCCTGCAGGACTTATAACCAGATGCTTCAATGCAAGGTAGAACTTTCGCGCTCCCCTCCTACCGTGTCAACTGTCTAGACTGCCCAGCCAACTTCTGCGGCATGACCGACAAACGACTGAGTACGCGCATACACGAGCACACTTTGGCCATAAGGCGAAAGGATATTCGATCACACGTCGCCATGCATAGTCTAGAAAACAACCACCGGTTCGATTTTGACGGGGCTCAAGTGCTCGGCCGAGCCGAAAACAGACTGGCGAGGGAAGTCATCGAAGCTTGGCAGTCAGACGCCAACTCTATCAACCGCAGCATTGACCTACCAGTGCCCTATGAGGCCGTCAAGCACCATTGGCGCACGAGAGGAGGACCAATGAGAAACGAGGCGGCTAGACCTATCGCAAGTGAGCACGAAAGACCTCTTTAAACCATGTAGTTTCCCCTATGCTCTATCTCCGATGATGCGCTCGAGTATGAGTGTGAAACGTCAGAAAATTATATCTTCTACCCCGGAGATCGTCTTATCTTCTCCTTCCATTTAAACACCTGGGGTCCTTATTTTCTCCGATATCCAATGAACTTTTGAATCGTAACAGAACCAACAGAAGTATTGTAGAACACTCTTCGTCTACTGCCTGTTGTAGGCAGTAATTCATACACAGGGCGTTACAGCATTTATAGGATGCAGTCGCTAGGCTACCGCATACCTACGACAATTAGCGGCTCCCCTTCCTGGTGGATGATTGCCCTCAGCATGCGGGTCGTCACGTTGGAGGTCGGTGTGATGATGGCTCAACCACCTCGCTGGACGTTGAAAAATATGGAAACTTGCGTGCTCTCCGAGGTGACCAATTGATTTGGTCAAGCTGTTTCAGCACCGAATATGGGTTGGGCAGGTAATTGCACTTGTTAATGGACTGGCGACCCGTAAACCATGGCGCAAACAACTAGCGGCTCACGTGACTGTGACCTCTCGCGGTGAGGCTCAAATCATTCCCGATGAAGGGAGAGCCGTTAATTATCGTAGGTATGCCGAAGCATAGCGACTGCATCCTAAAATACTGCAACTCTCTGTGTAAGCATCTGATGCTGTCTCTGATGGTGAGTTCGAGTTGGAAGCTAAAACTTCACTTCTTCAGTTGTTGCTAGCATCCGCTTGCGTCTTTTGTTATTGTTCAACAGGTAATCTGAAAAGGCTGCTTTGGCGTCGACTTGAGGGGTCGTATCGACTAAACGTACGAGAAGTGAACATTAAACCGATTGATTTTCCACCTTTTCCTACCCAGCATGGTACGTGTTCGTGTATACTTTTCCTATAGGCCCCAGAGACACCTACGAGCCATGTCTATTGCTTACAATTTCAGTCTCCATGTAATTGTAGTGGCCAGATGATTATTTACCGAAATCGCATGTTGCCAATGGACTTTTGAATCGTAACAGAACCAACAGAAGTATTGTAGAACACTCTTCGTCTACTGCCTGTTGTAGGCAGAAAGAGTGCCTACTTAATACGTCCACGCAGGTGCAAGTATTCACCGGTACAAACCTTAACTCTCCAGATATAATTGATTATTGGGTATCGCCGACCCGCATATTGACAATTGATTAATCGATAATAAGCTTAATTGTTGCTTGAGTTCACTCCGCGAAAAGTACGATGCAATTACTCCACTTTGAATAAGCTAGTATAAAGTGGAGAAAAACGTCTCCCTAAAGAGAGCGGTCAGATTAATCACGAAGTTATGAACTATCAAAATTGACCAGGGAGGAAGAATTGCGCGTTCACGTCGATTGGGGAGGCTGCAGACGATGTTTCCAAGCCACGATTGTCGACATGGAAGAAGGGCTTCCCTCCTTAATGACGGGCTGGTGGCTAGGGGGTCAGTTTGAGGAGGAAGCGATCTGTTTGTGTCGTGACTTCGTGCTCTGGGCATGAGGAGAACCTATGAGATACGCCCAGGCGTAGCGTAATTTGCTCGCAGCTGGCATACCTCTGGCATGTTGCTTGAAACGTTTCTGTTTTCCAGAAAAATAGCATAATGGCAAACGTAGTTCACCCAAAATCGTTGAAGCGAAGCTGAAAACTGCGCTAGAAAGACAAAGTACGCTATTTAAATGATCATTTTGACCTAGCTGATATACCTTTAATGCATCACTATCAGTACCACAACAAGTCATAACAAAGCCCGTACCACTATTCTGTCACTGCAGGCACTACCACTTCTACTGCCGCTTTCAATCCACTGCTACAATTTTAACCAATAATACTGCCGGTACTGTTATCACTATAGCCATTTCCATCATTACTGCTTCTTTAACAATATTGGTGTTAGTGCCACTGTTATTACTATTGTCACTGCCTACTTCTGAGATTACTCCGCCAGCTACTAGTGTTATTACGACTGTCTTCATTACTATCACTTCTATCATTACCACTATTTCTAATACTACTGTTACGTGTTGTATTGTTATGAATACCACCAATTTTGATAAATGCTATTATTACTACCGAAATCATTACTTACCCTATGACAAACCTATTGAGTACTATCATTATTACCTTAATCACCACCGCTAAAACTATTGTATGCTCTAAAATTTTAACCTTGACTTACAGTAATATTTATACCGTTGCTCGTATTGCCGAAACTTCTAACGCTGCTACTACCATACTCGCTACCATAACTATAATTTTAAAAACTGCTGTTAACAGTATTATGAATATTCACCCCCTGCTTCCGCTATTGTAGCTACCAATAATAGCATTTTATCATTATTTATACCCAACTACTGTTTTCAGTACCATTACTATGATTAGCAGTATTGTAGTTACTCATATTGTAGATGCTACGGCTTTAATCACTGCCATTAATACTACTTCTTCTTCTTCTACTACTACTACTACTACTACTACTACTACTACTACTACTACTACTACTAATAATACTACTACTACTACTACTACTACTACTATTACTACTACTACTACTACTACTACTACTACTACTACTACTACTACTACTACTACTTCTACTACTACTACTACTACTACTACTACTACTAAAACTACTACTATTACTACTACTACTACTACAACTGAGCTTACTACACATAGCCATCAGAGTATTTTTACTCCCGCTAGTACTCCAAAACTACCAATGCTGCCGCTACTTATACTACTAGTTCTAATTTTTTGTCATCACAAACTACTGCGGCTACTACTACTACTACTACTACTACTACTACTACTACTTCTACTACTACTACTACTACTACTACTACTACTACTACTACTACTACTACTACTGCACTACTACTATTACTACTAATATTACTACTACTACTACTACTACAATTACTACTATCATTACTACTAATACTAATACCACTTCTACTACTATTACTACTAATGCTACTACTATTAATACTACTACTTCTACTTCTAATAATAATAATACTACTACTAATAATACTAATATCCTATGTCTACCACTACTACTACTACTACTACTATTAATACTACTACTACTACTACTACTACTACTATGACTACTAATATTACTACCGTTGCTGCATGCGATACGAACCGATATCCATGGCTGGTGGGGATTTTCCACAGTGTGGAAGGAACATAAGATACTTCGACCGTCGTTTTCGAAGATGTCCACCGTATGCACCACAGTAAGATGGTGCAGGGACAGTGACATACCCTGGACTTTAGCGAGAGTAGATGTGCACTGCATCTACCTCACTCTCTGTTCCAATCCCCCCGCCTGGACAGAGTCAAAAAACCGGAGCTCGGAGAGGACGCAGGCTCACACACTACGGATAAAAACCAAACAAGAACACAATGACATACGAAGGGGGTGGCTCGGATCCCAACTGAGCGAGAGTACCATAAAGGCCATATAAAGAAGGGGCCACTGCGATCTGAATTTCCATAATTGCGCACAAGAGCACGTACTGGGCTGTCTACGCGGTCCGAGTTATTCCATCAGCTGGCAACCTTCCAAGTCACGGCTTTTAGCGCACTGTGATAGTTTCAAGCGTGTCAGAGTGTTCATAGGGAGGAAAAATGCGCTGAGCCGTTGACCTCACTGTCTCCACCACCCCCACAATCAGACCACCGTCCGAACTGGTGCATCAGTGCTCTTTTAGTGAGGAATAAAATGAGGATACTTTCGCCAGTAGAACATTACCGATAAAGATAAGGGAGAATGGAATGGCCATTTCTGGCTTAATAGCCATCATCAGCCAACCATACCCAACCTGAGGCTTGAACATGAGGCTCGAACAGGCGAACCGATAGTTAGAAGTCCAGCACTTTTACCCACTGTGCCACGGGCTCACTGTCCTGTCGGTTTCGAGGCACAATGGGATTAATGCGTTCCGTAACCGACCAGTGAGATTCCGCAGTGTCGGCCACACACACGCTCTTTCCAACTGTCCAAGCTTTACTGTGTCTGGGCGTTCCACTACGCCCCGCCCATGTGCGCAGTCTGCTCAGTGTGTAGTTAAACACATTTACTAAGAATCACCTTGTAATGACTGATTACGTACATGATGGGCGTGTCTGAAGTTCGAAACAACTAAGGAATTTGGTCTGACGTCGTGAGGTTGGGTTTTTAAATTTCGACAGCTTTACTGAAGGGAGCTGGATATGTAAAAAAACTCCAAGGATCCTTGTGCGCCTAAAGCGCACTCAAAGCCGTCTGTAGGTTCTACACGCAAAACGAAAAGATGACTCGTAGCGAGGTGCCAGTCTTGTCTCATCAACCCATCCTTCGTACAACAAACGCCAGTTACTTAGACCCTGTAATCGTATTTTTTGCATCAGTAAAGCAACCATTGAAATGCTACCTAGTATGTTTATAAGTTTGCGAAACTTGACAATCATACCTCGAATCGTTTGCGGTGAGTATACCGAGTTGCTAGGACGACCGTTTCGTTCGATGGACAGCCGTCTAACTACCTACCCCGGCTTGAACTAACATTTCAAGTGGCGTGAGCGACAACGTCTCAGGGTGGTCGTAGCACTGGTGTCTTACGCGTGGGATATTTTATAGTGAAGCTGACTTGTGCTGCATCCATCACACGCTCTCATCTCCCCCCCACAAACCTGTCTTTAATGGCAAAACAATATAGATAAGACCAGAGAGGATGCACGGAGAAAGTGGCTGAAACAGCTAATCAACCAGTCTGCACGTGCCACACACGGGCTGGCCCCCAGGACCTGTACCGCCATGGGACCTCGCACTCGGACCTCCACTTAGTAAGAAATCCATAACGACCACATAACCATGAGGGCCTTTGGAATCTGAAATATGGTGCCGTTGATGTACGAACTGGTTCTCGGTCATTAGAGTCCACTGCGCCTCCCTGGGGCTGACTCTGAAAAAGGCTGGCTCACCTGTAGGTCAGGATCCAATTGATGGAGTTCAGCCTCCAAAGAACCTTCTGATTTCAGATTATGGAGCCTCTGTCAGCAAAAGAGAAGAAGAACTAAACTAGTATAAGAACAAGTATGCTAAAGTTGGCACAAAGCAACGTATCATGCTTACGAGCACTTTTTAAGCATGATTAATAATCAACTAGTGGGGGCTACCCTGTGCTGGCAACAGACTGTAAGGAATAAGGTTAAATAGCAAGCGTATGTGTGCAAAAATGGTTATATAGGTAGGTTTGTGCCACTACATGTGTTCAAACTACCGCTAATTGATTATCGCGGATCAATTCCCGATAAAAATTTCGATCCTGACAACAGGAAGTATATCAGTCAGTCAGTTTATTGTTTTGTACTAGTCAATCAGCTTTGCGCAGTGCACATATCAATGACTGTAGCACTCATCGATAATGCTGTTGATCTGCGTCCCACAGCCTGTCTGCGTACGCTGGACGTGGGTGAATTGACCACTCTTTCTAGTCGAACCACGAACCGATCCCCTCGCCACAATCACCTTGCCTAACGCCTAGCTCATGGCTTGTCCAATCATCACAATAGATACGAGGGTGTGATTCAGTTTTCCACAGTGAGCGTTAATGGGTCTCCCTGCCGAACAGCCAGTCACTGTTCGCGCCCGACCTGGTCTTTAATTTTCATCCCATTTTACAGGCCAACTATGGCGATAGGAGACTGATGGAATGCAGTAGATAGTATCTAACTGGATGCCGGAGTTAACGGTATATTGTGGCAGCTGCTCGGCTTCCAATGCCGACATATCATGGACTCAAAGGTAATTCTGATGCAGGTGCCTGCTCACGGCAATAGTGTGGGCTCGCCCGTTTTCTTCATGTGCCTAACTGGTCTCCTCCAGGTCAGCCTCCTGGGTGTTGCGGTGCCTTTCGCCAACGGAGCCTTCAAACGGTTCCTTTCGCCAACGGAGCCTTCAAACGGTTCGTTTCACCAACGGAGCCTTCCAGCGGTTCCTTTCGTCAACGGAGCCTTCAAACGGTTCCTTTCGCAAACGGAGCCTTCAAACGTTTCCTTTCGCCACGTAAGTGATGTTCACTACAGGAGCCGCAGACCTGCTTTGTTTTTCTGATTTCTAGCACACCGTTTGAGGATGAAAAGATAAATTAAAAGGCGACTGCCATCTAACCTCTTGCATTTTAACCTTGAGATCAGAGTAGGTAACACGAGAATATCAAAACAAATTATCAAACGCATTAATCCTGAGAGTGAGACTGACTGCATTACCCCAAGGACGTCTAATAATCGGCTTGGGAGTTTGGTTGGGAGGTCAATTCGGCCGTATAAAAACCTATCGGGACCATGCTTGCCTGGTCCCCGACGTCAACTGAGAATGTGAATAAGTTCCGCGGTGGAACCTGAAAAGTGTGATACTGTCTGCTTCTACATGAAGGTAGATTTTTTTCTTCTTCGCGTCAGGCTTTGGGTCTCTTTGGTTCTCAAAAGACAGCACCAGCCAAGATTTCAGGGAGATTGCAGTGGAGACGTGCGTGTATTTTTCCATAGTAAAGCAGACTTTGGCTGTCAATTACGTTACACGTCTTATTACTTTTAAAACGAGGCGTATCAATAACGGCGTCCTTTTTAATCATAAAGAAATATTTTTTTGGATTAGGCAGTAGCTGGGGGCGAATGATAGGTAGTATTAGCAGCATTTATGAAATGGCGGAAGAACTCATCTCGACCTCTATGGTAATTTTGGAGGATCTGTAGTGGTCCAATTTCTCGCGCATGTTGCAATGCTGAGCCTCTCGCGACTACATGCACGTGCGCACCAGTGGCTGTCTGGCCCTCCCCAATACTGCCTGTTCGATCAGGCCAATAATCTTCAAGGTTGACTCACACATGATCTCGTTGGATGCGTTGTGACGACTCCGCACGGTCTCACACTTGGGACCTCGCTCTCGCGGTTGTCAGATGTGCCCTCGTCCGGCTGCCACCTTCTTCCAACCTCCTTCCTGTTAGTTCTGTGCAGAATACACTGTCCTCCAAACTGGTGCCCCACTGGCCTGAATATCGGAGCGGCCAGGGTCTCTCACCAAGAACTTAAGCTAATGCGATAGATCGCTTAACTCTGTTAAGATAGCAGTACCCATTCAGAGATAAACTGCTTAAAAAACCGCTGTCGGAATTTCCTTTTTTTAAAGAATGAACAATGCAACACTAGGTTATGTTAACTTTACCTTAAAAATCATTATTACGAAGGAATGCGAAGGGTCGAGGCCCTGGATATCGCATGAGCAAAGGTGAAGTCCTTCCGGGCACAAGAACAATTTATTTATTATCCGGAGCTTTCAAACTCCAAGGGGAGTCCATCGTCAGAGATAACAGCAGCAACAAAACGATGTCACATGGGGGTGGGGGGTAAAAACCAATCAATGATCACTGACGCAATACTGGATGTGACTGCGCAGGCCTCAGTACGCTGGTGGCAAATCGATGCACCGATTAATTGACTTCCCATCCTTGAACCAAGCTCCATAAATCCTCGACACATCTTGTTTCCGGCGTGGGTGATTATCTCGACGGCTGCGAATTTTAACTCATGACCCGTTTCGTACGTGTGGGCTGCAACTCGCGATAATTCGTCGCCCCGTCGTACTGCCAACTTATATTCACGTATGCTCAATCCCAGCATGTGTTCAGTCTGACCTGTGTGATAACAAGGACAGTTTAAGCATGGGATGTGATACACCACCCCAGATTGCTCTTTGGGGTTTAGTCGGTCTTTTATTTTTATCACCCTGCTGCGCATGATAGCTTTGGGTTGGTGTGCAATGTAAACACCTAGTCTGGCAACAATGCACTCCGTCGCTTCTGATAAGTCTTTGATGTATTGCAGAGCGTGCCATATCCTTGCTTATGTGTTCTGGATTTGGTCCTCCAAGGCCGAACGTGCAGGTATCTACTTATTAATGCCTACGGATAGCCATCCCGCAAAAATAATTGGTCGCGGAGATATCGGGCCTCGCATACACTTTCCCCCGGCTTGCTGCAAGGACTCTGAATCCGTCTGAAGAACGTTCTCCAACAGCCTCGTTTATGAGCCACCAGGTGGTTGCTGTGAAAGCTGGGGAATTATGCGGTGTTGTTTGCCTTCCTATAACTAGTCATCTCAATTTCGCCGCCGGGATTTCAGTTCAGGGCTGCAGTTCTTGTTTCTCTTCCCTTGTGAATTTTATATCAGAGAAGATTCCATTGAACAGGTTATGGAAGTTTTGCAGCATGTTTTTGGCGATAAAAAACATGCTTAAATGCTCAGAATAATAAGCAAATTCTTCCGCTGTTTGATGGGACCTTATATGCTCAAAAAGTAATTATCCCAAGTCAGAAGGTAGTCTTTGGATATATATATATATATATATATATATATATATATATGTATATATATATATATATATATATATATATATGATAGTGTGGGGCTCACCGATCTGCTTAAGGAACATGTATGTTCCGTTGTGCCCTGGAGCTCAGACTAGAGCTCTCGCAGGCGGTCGCATAGCGACCTGTAGCATATGTTGATAAGGTGGAACCGACAAAGATAAGGGAGACCGGAATGGCCATTTCTGGCTTATTAGCCGTCATCAGCCAGTCATACCCAATCCCAAGTGAGGCACACCTGGGATTCGAACCCGCGACCTTTGGTATTTGGTATATATATATATATATATATATGAGCCCGAAATTTCTGAAAACTGCAGCATCGAAATACTTAAACGTACTTCTTGCGCACTTCTGGTTATAAGGTCAACGATAGCTACATGCCCGCCAGCTTTTACCATAGCCGTCTGCACAATCGCACTTAATGGAACGAGAATCCGCACCGCAATTACACACAATATTTCGACGGTCGTTTTCTACGAGTTCCAACTTGTGTACCCTGCAATTTTAGAAGAGTTCCCAGGCTAGAATTTTCAGTGTTGAATGCTGCAACAATCTCAACGAAGTCTGCACACTTCTTTGGGTGTTGTGTATCTGCTGCTGCCTAGTGGAAGCTGTGACAGTCTCATATTTTTCGGCGAAAAGACTGATGAGATACTTTTGATGTAATAGGAGTTCTGACCATCAATTGTCAAAAAGCTAGTGAAGTCAATTTCTACCTGTTAAAGCGCAATTGGCCCGACGTAAAAAGGTCAATAAATTGGTCTGTTTAACTGAATACGCCTATATTTTTTTGTTAACAGTTGCCTTCACACCTGTCATCGCCAGATGTTTACCTAGGTGTCATTCTCAACGTTGCAGCTGAAACGCACGTTCTAAAACCCCCAGCATCTCAAACTTTAGGAGATGTGAATTAGGTTTACACCCAGACATCTAAATTAAACGTAAAAAAGCGCAAAACAAAGTGTCTGTGGTGATATTGAAACTTCCTGCTGTCGTCATGGCTGTTTCGCCACTGTTTCTGATCACGTCTCAGTATGGAGCTCATTATTAATTCCCCCATTATTAGGCTGAAAACACTAACAGGAACATCTCGCTTGTCCTCGTGAGGTACGCTATCAGAATTATCAGACACCTGCATCACGGAGACATTCAGATATGCTAAGGCCTACCTTGCATGTGCGCTCCAGTAGACGGTCCTCCACGAAACATGGAATTCCGCCATTTGTTTGGCCCTCATACTTCTTTAGAATGTTTCGAATATGTTCCGAATTGACATCTTCAGTTACCTGCAAGCAGACAGGACGGGGAAGGGGGCGTGTACATAACTGCCGACGGACAGAAATATTAAAAGTCAGTCGAGGTGGAATAAAATGAACTGATTAATCAGGTAGCAGTCCTTCTCATTGGAAAGCACTTGTTTTAATGGGCAATTCAGAAAGATCACGTACCCAAGGAAAGTTTTCATATGGTTGTATATGGGTCTAAGTACTCCCGCCCCCACACAACCTCCCGATGAGCTACCAATTCCCGTTTCGTAGCTTTAGCTCAAACGCCAATCCCCGAACAACCTAACTTCAAGCCATCCTGGAAGTAACCGCAAGGCCACCTGAAACACGGTGGTAGTTATAACCTTGTTCTACCTTTTTTCAGATCGAGTTGGGTTGCCGACCTCTAACTTTTGCACTTGCTGACATCAACTTGAATATGCAAGGCGTTTGGCTTCTTTACGAGATTCTTAGTTTTAATACACCAGCAAACAGATTTTTCATAATTTTAAAACTGCAGACAATGCCACATGTAGGCACTGATCTGAGAAAATGTTTTTTTTTGGTTGTGGAAAGTTACTTAAATGAGGTTTTTAAATTTTTTATGCTGGTACATAATCCTAAAATAGTTCGGAGACACAAGGATACCGGATTTTGAATATGGTTCTCTTCGAATGCAAAGCTCGCACTCGATAAAGATGACATATCACGTTGTATGCATTTTCCTCATTGATTTGCAAGGTCCTTGCTAATTCGAATATATTTTATAAAAAAACATACCACAAAATATTTTTCCCTGCAAATTTGTCCGAAAATTACTTCTTCCTGAAATTCTATATAGAAGATAAAGGTGTATTTAGGTTTGTAAAGTTTTCCCAGTCGCATCTACTATTGGAACGTGGGATTTGCATTTAGGGTGTTAAGTCGATAGGCCGTATCCATACGGTGTAAAGCATAGCATACATTTCCGTCTGTCAATAGGACAATATTTTGTAGTGTTCGTAAAATTATGCTGTATGCTTCCTGAGGTCCATTGAAAATACACAGCTACGGTGCTGTTTGAAGGTACAATGTACTGCTTCAAACATCTCATAATGATGGACTTTTTGAAACCAAAAGATACCCTTTCTTTGAGTATACTTTTTGAAAAGGACGCGATTCGCGATCAAACGAATATAGAAGTAGATTTTTATTTTAGAAAAATATAAGACCTTATACGGAAGTCCGAATTAAATAGAAAAAAATGCATACTGTTCTCTTTTGTCAGATGTGGATAAAATATTGATAAATATTATAAACCAACTTAAGTAATCCTGCCTAATCGAAAACACATCTGATAATTTCTGTTAACATTTCCTGCGATTGGTGCATGACATTTGCTTGTCGTTTACAACTGCTGGAGTTCTATAGTTTGAGGACTTCAGGCAGCTTTGTCATCAAACCTCCAAACATCGCTGAAATTTAACCTGATGTTAAAAAAGTAAAAACTGAAAGTGCCAGGGTCAAATTTAGAAAATGACTTTGCTTCCACAACCATGAATTCTGTGCGTATTCGGTCTCCCCGCCGTCAGGTGGCATGTTTCTTGAACGTCTATGGTGAGGACAGTTTGCCTAAATGAGGCGAGCAGAGAGGCCAAAGGTTTCGAACACTTTTACTCTCGTGAGAGTAGCCAATGAAACTTTAACTGAAAGGCTATCAAGCTTTCTGTTCTCGAGCTTTGCCGAGGACTCCGCGTAGCTCCCTGTAAGCTGACCAAGAAGAAACACACTGAACCGATTTTCTCATCTGTCTTTATCTTGGTCCACCAAGGGCTGCCTAACATGTTTTAAAAGCTCATGATCTGTTTTGGCACAACTAACAGTATGCCAATATCACGAGACGGGGTTAGCACTTACCGCACCAATGGGGCGCATCATCTGACGCGCCGTACTAACGATTATTCGATGGAAGCACTGAACAGCGGTCCTTCTTATTGGGCTGAGTGATGATCTAAGATAAAATCCTGTGCATATCAGCGTGCGCTTCTCATTTACAAACTGGCGACATTGACCTTCCCAGTGCCAGAAAAAAATCGCTTAAGCTGAGGGTGGCAGCAATGAGGATGACGATGCAACAGCCCGGCTTTTGGTGGTCGTACTCCGGGTGCCTGTTGCAAGACTGCGCCTTTCGCACGTACTTGCACGCGGATACAGCCAATGCACAGCCAACCAAAACTGTCCAATCCGACCAAGCAGCTTCTAGGTTGCTTTTAGGTGCTATGATGACCGTCCCACAATCGTGCCGAGGGGGCGCCCGCTGACGCGGTGCCCGATATATGACCTTGTTCGGCTGCCGACTTGTTCCAGCTTGTTCTCCAATCATGCCGCACAGAATGCAATCTGCTCCCGATTGACATTCTGAACCAGGCCTGAAGGCAGTAGTGGCAGTTTGCCACGATCTGCTTAGAACGGCCGTCGCCCAATCCACGTTAGAGCTTAGCGAGTTTCTCAAAAACACATATGTGTAGCAATAAAACGAACATTGGGTTCTGATTCCCGAGTTTAATGCGAAAGAGATGGTACCCTTCAAGCACAGGTCTGATAACTCTGCCACGACTAATCCATCTTTAATCTAACTAGCTTTATCGTGGACGAAACAGAAGTCACGTTCGTCTCTGTTCAGAAAAATGGTAGATGTCAGCCTGTTAACATAAGAAAGAGTTACTGGGTCGCACCGATAGATGGCTGCGGAGGTTACGATGAAGACCCAGGCCTCCTTTAACTGGAAACTTTAGTGTTTTATCCCCTAAATTGCGGTCTTTCACTTCGAGAGCATGCAAATGAAAGTGTATGCCTACGGGAAACCTCCGCGTCATTCTCATTCCAAAGAACGTGCGGTTATTTGTGTTCATTTATCCTGGCCTAGTCAATTTCGTTTCGAAGGCCAGATCAGTAGGAGTCCACTATGTGCCCTTCATTGATCCATCCTGGTGGCAGGACGGAAGACGATCTTTGGTTCCTCTCTGCATTTCCAGTCTCAAACGACAGGACGTGAGTCCTTCGATCGACTGCTACAAATCGAATAGATCTTAGAACATTTTCATGGAAATATTCAAAAGACAATTTGACGAGCACGCATTAGCTTTCGATAAATGCTAGTCAGACCTTTGCGTTTACATCACTGTGTAACGAAGTCAAATATGCGGGTAAGTTGAACAAATCGTACGGTTTTCCGGGTGGGGGAGGGAGGTAAGAAGACATGAAATTGCTGTCCATCTTCTGATCATCGTCAGAGAGATGACGGCTGCCGGGACAGGTAATTAGCTGCGATCATTTGACTTGGTGGCTTACGGTCATGGTAATTGCGGCGCATCTATGAAGTTCTTTTGGGCGCACAGTGGCGGGTTACGTAACCTGATTGCAGTCGTTTCTGTTGTAGCAACCGGACACTGTCCAAGGAATTTTGAATAGCTTGAGGGATCTTGTAAATCACCCAGAAGGCTTCTCTGACATCTACGCGATGATCCGTATCTACCATATGCGTGAGAATAGTGCTGTTTATGCTCTTTATTTGACCATTTCCTAACCATGCTGGAAGGTGTTCCCTCATCCTTTTGGACAAACGCCAGCTCATGCGACCAATATATACTGCCGAGTTTAACGGCCTGGGACTGAAGGAGAGTCGATCTTGTCATTTTTTGGCAAGATGTATCTTGTGTTTATAGCTTGCCGCTGTGTGAGGGTTATCGGCTGGGGGCTTGCAGGCAAAACTGAAGTGCTCATAACCACAGTATGCTTTGGGGATTTATTAGAACAGACATTTCTTTGAGAAGCAGACATGGGCAATCCTCTTAGCATTAATACCGTCCAACAGTTCGACCGAAAATTTCGAAGATGACCACCATATGCTCCACAACAGAGTGGTTGGTGCAGGGACGGTAATTTGTGCTGGATTTTAGTGAGAGTAGACTTTCAATACATCTACCTCACTAATCCCACACACCAACCACTGCAGTGACTCTAAAATGCTCCCAGTCTATTAATATTTAAGGAAGATATAATGGCGGCTATATGAGTACGCATCAACGGGGCACGCATTGGAGTATGTGCTTTTTATTAACAGATTAAAGTGCACTAATAATGTAGTTATAGGGTCCCGGGAATCGAGCTTTGTCCAAAGGCGCACACCCACCCGTTACAGGATCGGATGCTAAAGTGGGAATTAAGTGGATACCATTGACGAGTGGTGCTAATTTTTGCTAATTTGCTGGTTTCTTTTAGTTCATTTTTTTCGCTTTACGCTTCTGGTATGAAGCAAAGGCGTGAAGATCGTGTTGAGAAAGCAATCACTACCGCACTGGCGATCAGATATAGCAGGCAAAGTGATCGTTTCAAGTGAGTTGAAGAACTGACCTACGTGGCTACCGGTTCTGATCTCAACGCCTGCGCTGATGCAGCCAGAAACGCTTTAAACAAATGCCAATACAGGGTGCTAAACTCGGAGACAGCCAGGCAACTTTGCATACACCAATATGCAAACACCCAGTCTGTTTGGGCGGTACACAAGGTTCCAACTTCACACATTCACCAGTTATATTTTGTCGAGATACGGACCAGCTAGTAGTAGGAGATTCATTAAGAGAGTGATTTTGTTAGCATTACAGTAAAAGGAGCCATGCGTGATCTCTGTATTACTCGTTTACTGGAACATTTAATATGTCAGACAGGGAACTGGGCCTTTATCACTCCGATTACTAGTACAAACAAGGTGTCTGACGTTCGTATGGCACCAGGACTAGGAGGGTCAACGTACCGCCAACCTGGTCCCCGATACCCCCCGTCATACCCATTCAAAATTATTTTGGCCACACCTCCCGCACGAAATGTGGTTTCTTTGCCAGACGGACGCCGATGCTCCGTCCCCACCCGCGATGTCGGTAAACACAGCACAAACTTCGTCATTCACACCCCAAGTGTAACCTGGGTGTACTAGGTGCAAACGTTGGTGTTTGTGCTTGTGCGTGCGCGTAGGGGTGTGTCAGCGTGCTACTGAGATCTGCCCTCCCGTGGACACACCCCGTACACATGATTAAGAGGCAGCTCCTGCTAGAAACTGAGGTTTTGGGTGCCTACAGCATGCGGACCGAATCCGCCGGACCGAATCGGCGGCGGCAGCGAGAACGCCTCTTACCACTGAAACTCTGGCAAGTGAAAAGAGATTATCCGTGAAGACAATGAACCATTTCACGGAAGGTACTGCCTGTCAATGATCTAATTAGCTTCTTTCGTCAAGTTCGAGGACTTACTGATTACGCATAGGGAGATCGTAGTGGTTTACTGGCTTGGGATGTTGATTTGAAGTCAGTGGCTCCTCTATTAGACGAGGGCGGTAACACTGTGGAGTAGTAGAATTTAGGAATGTGTCTAATTTAGGAGTTTCGGCTTCCTAGCTGCTTCCAGTCGGAGTAAGGGGCACGCAAATAAGTGTAACAAAACATTTCGATCTTCGTAGTCCAACGATGTCCACCATATGCTCCAGAGCATAGCGGTACAGGAACGGTGAATTGCGAGTGGATTAGTTTTGAGTGATAGTAGACTTGCACTGCATCTACCGCACTCTCTCTTCCCTCACTCACCTGTGCCCGGAAGACTGGAGCTGGGTCAGGTGCAGGTGGCTGGCGCGGCCGCAGATGATCTTGACCGTACCATCACGTCTGAATCAGATCAGACGCGGTGGGGGTGACGTAAATGACAAACGTGGCTGGTGTGACGTGAGCCTGAACCTGCGCGTTCCATCCCGCCGTCTCCCCATGATCGGAATTTTTTTATGGGAGCTTAACCCGAATAACGCCTGTCGTGCCCTTTTCTGATCCCCATGCTAATCCAGCGCATCTACCACGCAGCGCGTTTAGGGGGCGCAAGTTTCTCACGCTGTACCCATGCCAGCTCTTGAACGGGTTGAGGTCAACAATTACTCTCCGGTGCCCGCATCAGGATGCATCTTAAACCGTCTAAAAGGAATCAACGACCGTTCCTGGTTGCCTTTTCCACAGAAAAGCACCCTTTCTGCGCCTGCGATTTGATAGGCTTTGAATAACCCTATGTCCATTGGAGCATGACAGACTGTGTCGGCTTATCAGCTTGTGTCAGCTCATTGGCGGTTTTTCAGGCAACAAAGTGTTCGGGAGTAAACAAAGTCAGCACAATCTTGGTATTGAGATATTTTCGCCTTCTATAGCGAAAGGTATGACAGTTGCCCTGATGTGAGCGAAGGCGTACTGAGGATAGAAGCCGGAACCTGTTAGGTAGGAGTCCAACGTGCTACTCATTGAGCCATGCGCACATTTTTCTGCCGGTTGCTATCGGGTATATTAGTAAGGGTAAATAGGTGCTGAGCGATCGCCATACTCATCCCGTTGTGCCTTGGAGCTCAACGTCGAGACCCCCTAACAGCGAACAGCAGCTTGAACGAAACACTGCCTCCAAAGAGGAGAGAAAGTAGAATGGCGATTTCTGGTTTGTCTTACCCAAACCTGTTACTACCTGTAGTCCGCCAGTCTTACCCAAACCAGGAGTTGCATTCAAACCGGCGTTCTTTGCTAATTTAGCATTACTAATTTCATGAGCATATCAGCAATCGAGCAAATGGTGTTCCCCGATCGGATTGCGTATCCTGCTCTGTGCTTTGGGACTCGCATCCAGCGGCCTCGCATCCATTTACCTGTTGACCAGAAGTATCGACAAGGAGAAGGGACACTGAGGGGGCCATTTGGGCTTCTTCTTCTTCTTTTCCTCTTCTTCTTCTTCTTCTTCTTCTTCTTCTTCTTCTTCTCCTTTCTTCTTCTTCGTCTTCTTCTTCTTCTTCTTCTTCTTCCTCTTCTTCTTCTTCTTCTTTTTCTTCTTCTTTCACTGCTAATTTAGCATTACTAATTTCATGAGCATATCAGCAATCGATCAAATGGTGTTCCCCGATCGGATTGCGTATCCTGCTCGTGCCTCTGTGATTTGGGACTCGCATCCAGCGGCCTCGCATCCATTTAACTGGTGACCAGGAGTATCGACAAGGAGAAGGGACACTGAGGTGGCCATTTGGGCTTCTTCTTCCTTCTTCTTCTTCTTCTTCTTCTTCTTCTTCTTCTTCTTCTTCTTCTTCTTCTTCTTCTTCTTCTTCTTCTTCTTCTTCTTCTTCTTCTTCTTCTTCTCCTTCTTCTTCTTCTTCTTCTTCTTCTTCTTCTTCTTTCTTCTTCTTCTTCTTCTTCTTCTTCTTCTTCTTCTTTCTTTTTCTTCTTTTTCTTCTTCTTCTTCTTCTTCTTCTTCTTCCTCTTCTTCTTTAACTGCTAATTTAGCATTACTTATTTCATGAGCATATCAGCAATCGATCAAATGGTGTTCCCCGATCGGATTGCGTATCCTGCTCGTGCCTCTGTGATTTGGGACTCGCATCCAGCGGCCTCGCATCCATTTAACTGGTGACCAGGAGTATCGACAAGGAGAAGGGACACTGAGGTGGCCATTTGGGATTCTCAGGCGTCATCAGCCAGCTATACCTAACCCTACTATGTTGTGGACCAGAGGATGGCATCAACCCAATCTGAGATCGCATTTGGCATACATATTCTGTTCATTTTTACTCAAAAACTCAGTTTTGGTGAATTTTCCACTCATGTTCACTGTACATATGGATGTTACCTTCGCGTCTTTCGTTCAGACAAAGGACATTACACGTGCTTTATTTAATTTTGCCTTAAAAATCCTACGATCCTTTTAGAATACAAGGAAGGTAGAGTAGACTCGTTTTCAATAAGGGCAACACAACTACACATCCTGCCAATAGAACTAGAAGCGCCATGCGTTTAATCTTTCTGTTACGTCGCCAGCTCCGTGGGTGAAAAGGTTCATAGAAAGCTCACTTATATGGAACTACCACCGAAACAGTCGTTCATTTGTCTGGTTGTTATATTTCGCGTTCTTCGTGGGGGGGGGGGGGAAATTCAACTGTATTGTTTTGTTTTGGCCAAAAAATTTCCGAACGCAAATATCTCCATGTCAGGCTGATATACGTAGAGGAGGAGATATTTATCCCCGGAGAGCCTTATAATGAAGGGGAGAAGAGAATAGGACATACGCATTAGCACTAAAAGGAACCACTCCGGTGGGGGAGAATGGGAATACAGTCCAACAGTTTAGGGGCTGAGCTAAACTAGGTCCGCTATCTGCATGATCAGTTCTCGCGGAACGGCTATACCTGTGCATTTATCATCATGTGATAGCGAACTTGTCGTATGCAAGTAACCGTTAGCAAGTCGTAACAGATTCATGGACATGACGTGTATTGCCTTTAGTCATGAATGCCGTTAAGGTCCGTGCATCAGACCGACCGGCTAACAAGGTTGGCGCACCAGTCGCCGACTGAACTCGGGCTGGTAGCCTGGCATTACTCAGTGTGTTCCTTGCGTTACCTGTTCTTTCAACTATGCCAGCCAAGCGGTGTTGAAGCTTCATCACAACTTGCGTAGGATTTAAATGACCTTCTGAAGGGTGGAAATTATCAATAGCATTTGAGCATAATCTACACCAAATTCACACTAAATTTACCATCACTTTGATAACTCCAGAAGTCTGCAATCGGAACGCGCAAACAGAGTTCAAGCGTTGATAATCCAACACGTTATAAATCGGCAGATGCATCGAAATCGCCAGCTCAACAACTCGTCCCTGCTATAAAAAGTCCATGCCTCTTTAATATACAAAGAAGTTGCTTGCTCAGCTTTGAATCTTAGATTGCCTTTGTATTTTTAACGTATCTTTGAGGGCGTACTTAAGACTCCGCACTTTCTGCATGAGACGCACATTTCTCGTTAGACAATGTGTTTCCACCAACTTGCATGACTCGAATTGGCGGTGCGAGATTGAAGCAGACGTCTGTACGTGAAATCACATGCCTTACATTTCGGTAGATGGCCTCTTCTCATCCGCTTCAGCAAAACAGTTTAAATGCGAGAAGTTTGGCCCTCGCGTTTCAAGACACTGAAGCCGCATCGTGAATCTATTGAAATAAATCACCTGTTCGAAGTTGCTCCCACATTCCAGTACAGTTACAAGGTCAGTTAGACAGTAGGGAGACTGCCTACAGGCTGTCATCTAAAAGAACTAAACCTAAAACCACAAACTGATAGCTCTTCATCCTTTCACGTAATGCGAAATGTCAAGTTAGCAACTGCTGGTCCCGCCTCCGCTTAAGGGTTTGCGATGACCCTTGGGTTGCCCCGAGGCAACCACTGGTTCCAGCTGTCGCGCTGGTTAAGTGCGGGTGTGGATTAGCAGAAAAGCATGCACGCACGGATGTGTTCAGTCACGTGACCGAAACTCGACTAATTAACGTGCATGACGGCTGTGCCAAGCCCTACCCTAAAAACGAAGGTTCTGATTGGTTACCACGCCTGCCGAACCACGCGATGCACAGGTAGGGAATGGGGATGGTTATCAAGATGAAACCTGCTATAAGTTGTACTTTTGTTTTGGTTAGACAGACCTAAAAGGAGAAAAGTGTATGAGAGAGGATTTTTGGAATTGAAAAATGCTCTCTAATGAGATAAAGTTCTACAGCATTACATCTAACAGGAGAACAATGTCCCATCTTAGCACATGGACTCAGTCTAAACATACGACACCGAAAGTTGCCTGAAATTCTGTGACAGGCAGAGTAATATTGCCGGCAATGACAAGGCAGACTGGAATGGCCATTTCTGGCTTATTACACGTCATCAGCCAGTCAAACCCCACCCCAGGTGGTGCACCACCCGAGGATCTAACCCGTAACCCGTTGATTAGGCGCTATAACCATTGAGTCACGGGCTCTTTGTCTGGCCGGTTTATCTCGGGAAGATTGACTGCATTCGTTGACGAACACTCACCGATCGCTAAAGGAACTCACTCGTTCAGTTCTGCCTAGAGGCTCACTCTCGAGCCCCACCAGCAACCGCTCAGCGGTTAGTAGTTGAGCGTTTATCAACGAATGAAGTCAAAATTTATGATCTTAAACGGCAAGACAACGAGCCCGTGGCTAGATGGTTAGAGCGTTGGAATTCAGAGCAACGGGTCGCGAGTTCGATCCTCAGGTGCTGCTCCACCTGGGGTTGGGTATGATTGGCGGATGAGCCAGAAATGGCCCTTCCGGTCTCACTTGTCTTTACCGGTAATATTAATCTGCCTATTTTACCACTAGCCACTGTGTGGCTGCTGGCGGGATCAAGAGTGAGCCTCAAGACAGAACAGAACGAGTGAGTTCCCTTAGCGATCCGTGAGCGTTCATCAAAGAATACAAGCTCTGTGACATTCCGCTCCCGTGGTCCACAGCGCGGGGCTTGGCTCATATTGTCTTTCTTCTCGTCTCATGCACCCCGTAACTTCGCTGCTGGAGCCACTCATGGCTTACCACCAACGTGGTGAAGACTGAAGTTCAATCGACGTTACAGCATTCACCGATTGGTTGGAGGCGGGCAAATCCGATGCGCATGCACCCTGACCTGACAGTTCGACCGTCGATTCAAATGAGTTCAACCGTGTGAACCACTGCGTGATGGTGAAGGACCGGCAGCTTGCGCTGCATTAATCAAACTCCCTTCTCCTCCATCACCTTGGCCACATGCCAGGAATAAGTCCGGAAAACCGGAGGCGGGAGAGGGCGCACGTGTCTGGCATGGTCGGAGCTGCCTGTAGGCGTGCCAGCACATCCGGCACGCATCCAACGGAGTTGGAAAACCATATAGACCACTTTGTGAAGCAACCACTGCAACCTGACTCTCAACCCGGCATTCAGCCATTCAGCACAAACACACACTGAACTAACCGCACGGTCCGATTTATTCCGTCGGTTGGCAACATTCCAAACCACGGATTTTAGCTTACCGTGATGGATTGAAGCACGTGAGATTGTTTATAGTGAGGAAAATGCGCTGAGCCGTCGACCACACTCTCTTCTCCCATTTTCAGGCCCCAGCCAGTGTCCGAGGCGATCAGTGAACTGGTGCGGGGAATGGGCCATGTGACCTCGATAGTTCGACCGTCGAGGTCCGACGATGTCCATCGTATGCTCCACAGAAGGGTGGTGAAGGGACGGTGACTTGCGCGTAGATTATTTTTAAGTGATAGTAGTCTTGCGTTGCAGCTACCACACTTTCGCCTCCTCCTCCACCTGAGCCCGGTGTCATGACAGAGTCAAGAAGACCGGAGGCGGAAGAAGACGCAGGGGGCTGGCGCGGCTGGAGCCGCCCCTGGGCGTGCCACCACACCTGAATCGGATCCCAACTGAGTAGGAATTCCATAAAGACCACATTACGAAGGAGCCATTGCAGCCTGACTCTCAGTCCGCCAGTCAGCCACTTTTCACTAAAAACACATTTGGCTGACCACGTGGTCCAGTGGTTGGGGTGGTCGTCGTCGTCGTGGGGTCTGAGGCAGGTGTGACAGAGGTTGATGTTATGCCAGGTCGATTCGCGCGCGTGTTGACGATGTGGGCACGTTGGCAGTGGTTAATCCACTGGGCTTGTGACTTGCGAGCACCCTTTGGGCCTTAGCACCAGTGATTCGCTTGGCCTAATAGATTCCTTTATCAGTCTTCACGGATCTTGTCCATGCCGGTATATCGTGGGCGATGTCCTCCCAGGTCGCCGGGTTGATTTGCAGTTGCTTCAGCGATTTATTCAAAGTGTCCTTGTAGCGTCGTTTTTGACCTCCCTGTCGGTGAGCACCTGTAGCAACATCTCCGTAGAAAAATCGTTTGGGTAGTCGCTAGTCGTCCATTCTTACCAGGTGGCCGCTCCATCGCAGTTGCACTTGCCTCAGCATGGCGTGGATGCTGAGGATTCCGGTCCGCTCCAGAACTTCCTTGTTCGGGATCCTGTCTTGCCATCTCAGCTTCAGTATTCTGCGGAGGCAGCTGAGATAGAAGTGATTCAGCTTCCTGGCTTGGTTTGAGTAGACGGTCCAGGTCTCAGCTCCGTAAAGGAGTGTCATCAAGATGACGGCCTTGTGCATCTTCAGTTGGGTGTTCAGGTGAATACTTTGGCGATTCCACACGGAGGCCTGAAACCGGCCGAAGGCCTGACTAGATTTGGAGATCCGTTGGGCAACCTCGTGATCGATTCTCGTGTTGCGTGACAGCGTACTTCTTAGATAAGCGAAGGTTTCCACGTTTTTGAGTTGAGCACCGTTGACATTGATTCGGGGAGCATTGTATTCCGCGATGGGTGGCGGCTGGTGCATGACAACCGTTTTGGCTGTACTGATCGTTTATCCAAAATCGGCGCAGCTTGCGGAGAAGAGGTCCATACTCCTTTGCATGTCCTCCTCCGTCACGGTGTTAAGGGCGCAGTCGTCCGCGAAGAGCAAGTCATGGACCGTAGTCGTAGACACGCGCGTTGGAGTCTGCATACGCCGACTTTTGAGAAGGTGCCCGTCAGTTCTGTAGGCGATGCGGATACCAGGCTGCTCATCACGGTAGGCGTCCATCAGCATAGCTGAGAACATGAGACTGAAGAGGGTGGGGGCCAGTACGCAGCCCGGCTTCACTCCGTTGGTCACTGCGAATGCTTCGGATACCGTCCCGTTGTCAGTGACGCGCGCAGTCATCCCATCATGAAGCTGACGCACCATGTCCGTGAACCGCTCAGGACAACCAAATTTCTGCATGACTTTCCACAGTCCGTTGCGATTCACCGTGTCAAACGTTTTCGTCAGATCCACGAACGTTGTTTAGAGGTGGGTTCGCATTTCCTGGCCTTTCTCTTGCAGCCGGCGAGCGGCGAAGACCATGTCGGTTGTTCCGCGGTGTCGTCAGAAGCCACATTGGCTTTCCGGGAGCAGGCCCTGCTCTAGGTGACCGTTCAGGCGATTGAGAAAAATACGGGCGTAGATCTTCCCGGCGATGTTGAGCAATGAGATGCCTCTGTGATTAGCACAGAGTTGCCGGTTCCCCTTCCGTTTGTAGAGATGGACGATGTTCGCGTCTTTGAAATCCTGAGGAACTTGTCCTTGGCGCCACATCTCCTGGAAGAGTGTTGTGAGTTCTGCCATCAGCCGGGGCCCACCGTGCTTGTAGACTTCCGGTGGGATTACGTCGGATCCCGGTGCTTTACCGCTGGAAATCTGCTGCACGGCCCGGATGATTTCTGGTAGGGAAGGCTGTAGATCCAGGTCATTGTTCGTGTCCACTTGAGAGAGTCGGTCAATGGTAGCATCGGAGATGGCTGATAAGCAATTAAGGACACTTCTGACGTGCTCGGCCCAGCGCCTCAGAATTTCGGATTTGGCTGTTAGAAGTTTTGTGCTGTCAGAGCTGAGCAGCGGTGCGGTCCCCTTGATGCAGGGGCTGCAGATGACCTTGATGGCTTTGAAGAAGTTTTTCATTTTATTGCGGTCAGCATACCCCTGGATTTCCTCAGCCTTTCGGATCCTCCAGGCGTCCTACATCTTCCGCAGTCGTTGCTGTAGAAGGCGGCGGCATCTCAGGAAGGCGGCTTTGGGGCCATCAGTCCGAAGGTCCATGTAGGGTTTCTGTAGTTTATTCTTCTGCGCGGGTAATTTACTGATGTCGGCGTCATTGTCGTCAAATTAATCGTGGTGTTGATGGCGTGCGCGTCTGAGGACTTTGAGAGCGGTGGACTGGATGACATTTTTCAGTTGATACCATCGTGCCTCGATTGTGGTGTTAGTATATGGAACATGCAGGTTCTAAATGCGGGTTCTCCCGCGTCAGAAGGCGGAAGAAGGTTTTGTTCAGCAGGAGACGGTGTTCCGCACAGGTTTTCAGTAGAAGGAGACCGTTATCGTTACAGCCTCTGAGACCGTAGGGAGCCAGCACTCCCTGCCAGGCAGCGTGGTCCGTCCCGACGCGGGTGTTGAAGTCACCAAGGGCAATTAACTTGTCCACCATCGACACAGTCGCCAGCAGGACGTGCAGGTCCTCGTAGAATGTGTCCTTCGCCGTATCAGAGCTCGTAATTGGGGGAGCGTAGGCGCTAATGATAGTGGCGAACTGGTCTCCCTGAAGAGGCAGGTGGAGGCTCATCAGGCGATCATTGATACCCTGCGGCAGACAGTGAGACGTCCCACGATGTCGTTACGGATGGCAAAGGCAACACCAGCGTCGCGTCGCTCTGCCTTTGGCCGGCCACTTCAGAAGAAGGTGTAGCCGGCACCCACCTCCTCCAGCTGACCCTGCTCAGAGAATCGGGTCTCGCTGAGAGCAGCAATGTCCACCTTGTAGCGCGCCAGTTCCCGAGCGACAAGCGCCGTCCTCCGTTCCGACCGGTTGCTCCTAGGATTGTCTAAAAGGGAACGAAAATTCCAGGCTGCTAGTGTGAGTGAACTCACCCGAGCAGCCTGGAGAGTATGGCGAGGGGGATGGGGACGGGGGTATTGTTGTTTGTTTGAGTTTTACGACCGCGTAGTTTGCGATCTGCGAGCCGCGGCCGGCTGCAGAAGACGTGATACCCAGCATTTGTTTAGGGCACATTTTCTAGCCCCTTCCTCCGCGAGGAGGCAAGCAGTGCTGTCCCTGAATAGGGCTGCTTGGACATCCCAGACAGCTGCCGAACTCCACTATGGTTTACAGTTTTGTTTTAGTGGGAGAACGACCCGAGTTAGCCTGGGCCGCCTACGGGGTTGCTGTCGCCCCCACCGTAGGACTTTTTGAGAGGGGAGATGTGGGAAGTTCTGGAGTGAGACATACCAGGGTGTACAGGCACACACAGCACAAGTGACCCTCCCCTGGTTTATCCCGCCGGTCGTGTGTGTAGTGACCATTTGTACGAGCCCAGCTACGAGGAGCCACAGGTGAGAGTTGGGTACCAGTTAGAGACGTCCACAGGAGCATTCACCATCTGCACGAGACAAATGGAGTGACCAATTGCTATCTGTGTGCTGCTCCACCTAACTAGCACCCCCTACACTCCCAGCCCGTAACCTATCACCCTCAATTCACACACGCCTTGCTGCAGCCGTTACAGTGTGTCTCTTCAGTAGAATTTCTCCCTCAGTTTTCTTCCCTCGCCCAGTTTTGAGCTTAATCAAACTCCTGTTATAAGCATGCCTGTGGGATTGCACAACCAGGGGTTGGATACGGCAGTTGGCTGCTGACAGCTTTTAAACGAGAAATGGTTATTCCGATCTACCTTGTGTGCCCTAACTCTTTCTGTCCGGCTTCCCCAGAAGCTAGGCACACTCGAACAGATGTGGAGGCCTTTTCTCCGAGGCTCCGTTTTGTGTTTCGTTTGTAGTCCTGAAAGGGTGTTCACAAGCGTGCGGTTTGTTCAACTGTGTAGTTTTGTGTTGTCGGTTTCATACCAGACGTCTGCCATACTAATTTTGTTAATCTCCCACTTCATTTTTTTCTAGACTTGTCTTAAAAAAGTCTGCGTTCTGAAATTTGCTGGAACCTAATCGATTCACTTGCAGTTAAGTTGTGCCCTTCTGTCTCGATTTCGATTGATTGATTGCTTTACTACGTTCGGGTACTCCTTCCTCGCTGAGACGTTGGATTATAGCCAACGGAGGGTTTCTGCGCACAGAAGTGGGATTTGTTGCCACCCCATACCAAAAGAACCAAAATCTTGATCTGCGAATTACGCGAAAGATTAAAATTTTGAAGTTGAGCAGAAAACACCCGAGAGTTTGAGGGTGAGCAAGCACTGGCCTGCCGAAAAAGGTCATTTTGTTGGGGTCCTCGACAGAACGGAGTGGCTTATGAAGTTTTCTAAGACCGCCACGCCTGATCTCCAGAAGCACCAGAAGCCTGATGAAAGTCAGGACGATTGGGTCATATCTCCTCCTATACGGTATCCTCCGAACATCAAACCACACACCTGCAATATCTTCCAAAGGCAAGGACCCTCACCAAGCAAGTCCTTCTACATAGGGCAGATAAAAATAAAAAAATATTTTCTTTCCCTTTCTACGAAAGAAAAGAGGTTTCCACAGGAAAAGAGCCAAATAGGCGAACATTTTTCTACCTTTGAAAACTGCGATGGTGCACCGAGGAGGACTTTGCCGCTGTAGCCCTCGGATGGTTGAACCGGCTTCTGATTGGTTGGCATGGCGTCCTTCGGTGGAGACCTGCGACGATGCTTTCGCGATCTCCTTCTACGGCGCTTTTTAGAAGTGCGCCGTCTTCGCTGTTGCGTCAGATCGGTGCCTGAGCCCCCTGGTTGGATAGATTTTGCTGCGTAGGTCACCTTTTTGACCAAACGTCTGGGTCGTATGTCGAGTTCGGATTCTGATTGCGAATCCGAGGAACTGAATGGGGGCGGAGAAGGCAAAAAGAGAGAGAGAGAGATAGAGAGAATGAGCGAGTGGGATTGAGCGCTGGAAAAATTCTACTGTTCGAACTGAATGCGAGGGAGACGGAGTGAAGGGAAGGGGAAATGGAGGTGGGCCGAAAATACGAGGGGATACACAAAAGAAAGAAGAATTCTTTGCTGAAGGCAAGTGGATTGGTTGGTGCTGCCCTCTCCAGCGATTTGCCCTTAGTAAAATGCTACTGACTTTACCTTTTGACTGTACCCGATACTGTACAGTCCGGAATACCATTTCTTTTTATGTGTACGAGATGGCCAAGTAGAGTTCATGAGGAACCCCCGCAACCGACAGCGTGATTGGTTTAGTTAACCCTCTTTCCGATGCCCTCGGCGATTTCCTAGTGAGATACTTGAAGTGATAACGCACCAACGTCAGCAGAAACATTTTCGGTCCTTTGGGAAGCCCAGGAGAGGGAAGCCCTAAGCCAGAAAAGAATTTTCGAGTAGTTTTCGCGGTTCAGAAGTGGTCAAATGTCCCTGGAAGATTAACCGCATTCGAGTTGCCCCTCAACGTCCAGACATAAAATTCAAACTGCATAATGGTTTGCTTTTCGCCATGAAATGAGTCGTCTACATTGAAGTGGTTCCTCATGGCACTATAATGAACCAGTATTACCGTCGGCAAGTGCTGAAGCCATTGCGAGATGCAGTGAGAAAGGAAGCCTGCTGAATTGTGATAATCGGGTACTGGCTGCTCCATCATGACAACGCGCCTATCTCACAACCATCAAAATCAACCAGATTGTAGTCGTTCACCTCCTACGCACCCAATCCCCCCCCCGTGACTTTGTATTCCGGATAATTCAGAAAAACCATAGGCAAAGCGTTTTCAGAACATAGAAGAAGCTGAGAAAAAAATCACTGGAAGTACTTAACAGCGTTATTCCAGAATTAGATGAACGATTTTCCGAACAGTAGGAAGCCTGTTTGAAGAAGTGCATCTACTCCAAGGAACATTTTAAAGAACTTTAAGATATAATCTTAAATTTTAAAAGTGATAAATGAATAAGTATCGTTTTTGGCACCCCTAGTAAGCAAAATGTACAGGTACTCAAATGCAATAAAGGGTAGTGAGTATATTTCTCCTACTTCACGAAATCAGATGTTGGAAATTTACTATACGTGACGTGTTTCAAGGAGTTTTCCCGCTGGCGGCTGCTGTCGGCATCTCACTCGATTCCCGTCAGCCAATCACTTTTGGCCTGCGCCACGAAGTAGCAGTTGCGTATAAAGAACTAAGTCAAACTTACAGTAAATAAGGCCCTCGGTCACGTTGCAGCAGGTGTGAACTGACTGCCCTAATACCTATGCTGCTGTGCGTGTGAACCTGGCTTATCATCCGCCGTTCCGATGACTGATCTGCTAACCGCTGTCTTCTAAGAAACAACAACTTACTTTGGCCATTCAAGTGTACAGACTGGGTAAATCAAGACTCTTTTCAGCTGCTAGTACTGGTTGTGCATTCTTCGTTTAGAGTACAGTAGATGGGTTACCTCATGAAATGTTAATTGAAATTTCTGCAAGGTGTTTTCAATTCGAAAAGATTACTCATACAGAATTGTACTATTAATAACCATACAGCGTAATCCGAGGACATTTCAGTTCCTTTAGCATATCGATTTTTCAATGTGGTTCTTTTAGGGAGCCGGCAAAACTACACTGTAAAAAGTGCCCCCGACTTCTGACGCATAGTCGATGAGTTCATAGGTTCAAATATATGTTAGACTAAAGTCACGAAATTATCCTTTCGTGTGCTCACGTGGTAGCAAATTACGTCACTTTAGAAGGGAGTGAAGCTTTAGGTTTTAAAAAATGTTAAAATTCCCAAATCAATTTGAACCTGAAATGCAGTTGCGCGTGTTCATATTTTTCAAATCCGTATGTTTTATGCATGCAGTCAAGCGAAACTCGCACATTCCTTAACGCGTTTAGGATGATTTCATATAGTGCTCATAACATCTTGCAAACGATGTGAATCATGTTATATACTTGATCAGCAACGTTGATAAATGCTCGGATAAGAAGCTTTATGCATGGATATTTCCTCGTCTAAAGAAATCTTCAAGGTAGAAACTTTTTGAAACCCAACCCATATCCTTTTTCACATATAAAATATGAAGGAGATATAAGTTGCTAACAAATGGGTACGAGAAAGCATATTCTATGCGTTTTTCTACAAATTATATTCGAATTTATAAGGGTATTTAAAATCAATTAGGAAAAAACATACTACTAGATTGCTAGAGAAAGAATGCAAAACAATCAATGATATGAGAGAGAGAGAGAGAAAGCTACGCTTTATTTTGAAAGTAAAGTTCCAAAAATTTCAACAAAAAAGGTCCTCCATTAACCAAGAAGAATCGTCCTTGAATGCGCCTCTAAATATCAATCAATTTGGACTTCCTTCAAAATGTTGCCAGCGTCTTGCGCTGATGACCTCATTTTTGTTGTTCGAATAACCAAATAGGGTTGAATTCAGTTTTAAATGGGTGAAATATGTCAATCGACGTATATATAGGAGGATTCACATGCGAATGGAGAGCAGAAAAGATGGCGGCTCAATTTCAAAAGCCCGCCGTTTTATCCGAAAATAGCAGAGGATACCGGCACATCTGCAAGTGACGCTAGTCATCTGGCCATTTTCTTCGTAGCCTATTGAGTAACAGCTCCGAAATTTAGTTTTTTTCCTCGAGGGTGTCATTGTGACCTTTTTGCCGGTCTGTGTCCGCAAAACAAACTCAGCTTACCTGTGAAAACGAATGTTAAGAGTTCATGATCGCATCTGTGGTACCGTTGAGGCATCAGTAGCTGCCGCTCTGTGCTGATTTAATGTACACAGGCACACCAGGCATGTTGGCATTTTGACACAAAATTTCGGCAAACGTAATTTCCGTACTCTCTTCCGCTGGCCTGAATTTGAGATTCATATTAAAGTTTAAGCCAGTCAACATTCATTGTTCCCGCTGGAAACCAGCGAGTCCTCCTCACCCCTCTCTCAGGAAACCCTCCTTAGAGACGTTATTAACTACCTATAGTTTTGAGGATCCATTTTAGGCGTGGCCAGGTGTGGCCCGATCAGGTGTGGCGACACACTTAGGGGCGGCTCCGGCCACGCCAGCTACCTGCGTTCCCTCCCACCTCTGGTCATGACATCGGGCTCAGCTGGAGGCAGGAGAAGAGAGTGTTGTAGATGCAACACAAGTCTACTATCACCTTGCTGTGGGGCGCATGGTGGACCTCGCCCGAATTGAAAGTCAAAGATTCGTGTCGTTACGGCAACACTTTACGCTTTATGAACGTGTAACCACGTCCCTGTGGTTGTGGGCACCTTTGCAACCAATATCTGTGTCATGAATAAGGGCCGGACATGGAGGAGAACTGAGGAGGTCAAAACATGCGCAAAATTGTGATGAGTGGCCGAATTATGAGCGAGAGATGCACACAATTAAATTCAATTTATTTTCTTATTTTGATTTGTTTTCGAAGTTGTGGCCACGCGTGCAGAGTAGGGTTAAAGTAGGTCCAATTTTCTGTCAAAAGTCTCCTTTCAAAGTCCTGACTCACCAGGCGGTATGTTTTAGGACATATTGATAATGAGTAGACTGAATGAGTTGAACACTTACTGAGCTTAACAGC
The DNA here is from genome assembly GCA_017591395.1 of Schistocephalus solidus. Lineage (NCBI taxonomy): Eukaryota > Metazoa > Platyhelminthes > Cestoda > Diphyllobothriidea > Diphyllobothriidae > Schistocephalus > Schistocephalus solidus. The sequence continues at coordinate 83,503 of WEDG01000323.1, read as the reverse complement.
TGGGTGCTATTTACTAATATGATTATTGATTTATAATTCTGAGTTACTAGTTGTAGTGTATGTTATTGGCACTTCAGTAGGCGATGAGTAATTTCTGGTTCGCGTGTCCTTTTTATTCTACATAAGCATTGTTGAGTATTTTTTACTAAAGGCTGCACGAACGACGTCTATCTGTAGAGACATATGTTGATAATTCAGTATTTACAGTCGCATTGGTGCCACGGCCGAGGTTTCCATATCCACCACACCCTGTCGGTTTGTTTTATATGATCATTTCGAGGATGAGCACAAGGCAGAACAGGACGAGAGAGTTCCGTTAACGATCAGTGAACGTTCATCAACGAATGCGATCAATATTACTGATCTAAACTTGCAGGACAACGAACCCGTGGCTCAATGGTTAGAGAGTTTGACTTCTGCTCAACAGGTCGCGGGTTCGAGTCTGGGGTGGGGCATCACCTAGAGTGTGGTATGACTGGCTGATGATGGCTAATGAGCCAGAAAAGGCCATTCGTTTTCATTGCGTTTGCATTTCAACAATAGAAGCTCCCATAGTTTCTTCTTATTCGTGTGAACGTTATACTGCTTGATAAAGACGTTTAACAGTTTTGCGTTGATTCTGCCTCATGGTAAACAATGCGTTCTCTCGTAGTCGCAATCGTTTTATGGGCGAAAGCGGTTTGTGGCAGACCGAAAACCACCTTTAAGTACACTACCTTCGAGTTAGAAACTCGTTTTTTTATCAATCCGATGGAAGGTTAATGCCGAATTAAATGTCAGTGAAGAGGCGCTTAGTTTTGCTATGTAGATGCTTAAGCTTACGAAGAGATGCGTGAGCTCTCGCAGTCCGAGGGCTCATTTGCCGCACTAGCCAGAAGATCCATCGCCGTAGAAAATTCCCCGAAATTGGACATCGAAGAAATGAGGCTTCCCAGTTTGACCTCTGTATTTTCGAGCTCATCGTCGGTGTCCGCAGAGCGTTCGATTACATCTGCCATCGCCTTCCTCTTGTCTACAGTAAGAAATACATGTTACTTTTATACTTTAAGTACATCTTCATGTGTAATGAAAGTATACAGGGGGTAAGTGTGTGTGCACAAACGACCATTTCTGATCTATTTGATCCCAGGAGTTTGGCACTAAGGCATAGGCGTAGAATTCGCCGGCCTATGCTGATAACAGAATAGAGCACGGACGGTGATGTTTTGGCTTTTGGTCTAGAGCGCAGTGACGAGGAAGTAACTCTGAAGAATTATCACCAGCAAAGGAGAATGAAGACTAGAACGGTCATCTATGGTTTGTTGGCCTTTTTTTAGCCGGCTACACTCCGAAACTATGCGGGGGTGACCCTGGCTATTTGGGTGCAACGCGAAACAGCGGACAAAGAGGAATTGCCCTCGTTCAATTCACGGTGGCTTGACAAATACCATCTTTATTAAATCGTCTTGTAGGAGAGCAAAAGGGGAAACTTGCCGCCATGAACACCAAGACCAGTTGCCAAGCGTGACTGGAAGAATCCACGCAGTATTTCCTTGCCCATTTCAAGCAGTCGTTCGTTGTACTTCCTTGATATGCCAAAGAAGAATGGTGTGAACATGGGTAAGCTAGTTCACGATTTCACCGGAAAAAAGTAGTGAACAGAGTTCGATGCTAGATTGCACTATGAAAAGATGTTGTTAGAAAATAGCTAGCATGGCGCGATTAATACGCTGTCAGGCGCCTGCTAATGTGCTAAACCTTATCCTTTTTATTCTTTATCGGTTTGTTTCGACACCAGCTCCTAATCCAGGCTTAAATACATTTCATATTTGTAGCATCCGTTCGCGTTTGTTTTGTCCATTTAAAATGAGGTACAGTCAGTCAAGTAATCTTGCGTTTAATTTTTGTGGGGATGCTTGCCATTTTTGAAATCATGTTTGTATAGTTCATTTGCTTTTATAAACAGCCAGGTTCATTTGGGGGGAAAGAGGATATTTTCAGGTATTTGTACGTGAAAAGGTGTACCAAGCGTGAACGGGAAAAAAAACTAAACGAAAATTAGTCCGTGTAATACATGTGTAGATAGAAGTTCTGACTACTTACTCTCTGTCCGTCAGGAGTTTATAAAAGTCCAACAGTGAACGGGCGAGACCACATCCGATTTCCTCCAAGTCACACACATCGAAATGCTTCATTTTTCCACTTGAAAAAAAGATATCAGAGTAAGCTTCATCCAAAGAACGTTTGCACAATCTGATATTGATAAAAGAGAGGCGACATCTTAGAGCTCACTGAACCAAATTAAACTGCATTCACTTCCATTCTTCCCACCTCCCACTCAGGTTCTTAACTGCTCACATTCCTGATGCAGATCCTTCGTACCCCTAGGCAGGCGAGCACCCAATCGTTTGTGTTAGTATCTCTGTGAGTGCTTGACTGTTTTTGACTACTAGCAACAGAAGGAAAAAAGGCTGATTTAGCTGCTACGGATAATGCAGTTGTTTATCTTCGCGCTAGCTCCACCTTATCCGCCGCTAAAATTGAGAGAGCGAGAGAGAGACCCATTTATCCTGGATAGCACAACGACTGTCTGTCGTAGATCACTCACAGAATAACATTACGGACAAAGGCAAAACATTCAGAATACCAGTTGGCGAGCATGCGCGGGCATCTGATAAATACTCTTAGGGCACGGCATACAAGTTAAAATCTGCAGTCAAGAATCTTCGCGGGATCTTATAAATCACACGAATGGCTTCATTGTAGTCCACACGAGGTCCGAAATCAACTATGCGTGTGAGTGCAGCGCTGTTTATGCTTTTAAATTCGCCTTTTCTGAGCCATGCCGGGAGGTGTTATCTTATTCTTTTTAATAGGTGCCGATGCGTGTGACCAATATAACCTGCTCCACAGGAGCAAGTAAATGAGTAGATGGACATGGAGGTGGTTTGAGCTGGCAAACTCTCCTTACCGTCTCCGTGTTAAACAGGGTTGGTGAAAAATAATATCCGTACTCTCGTTGTTAGTAAGGCTCAGAGCGTCTTCTCAGGAGTAAACTTGCCTGTTCCCCTTTAAAGGGGGCTATGAGGAACAGATTTTTTCTTTCCTGCAGTAAGTGGTGGGTTTTCCTGGTCTCGTGACCATATTTTTCAATAAGTCTATCAGGAAAACCGTTCTCGCAAAGAAGGTCCTGGATCTTAGCTCCGCTTCGATGCTGTCTGCTGAGCAAATTTTTGTAGCCCTTTTGGCCAAACAGTGGAGGAGACTTCGTTTCTGCTGAATGGGTACAAAACTGCCGAAATTCGTATATGGTCTAGACCAAGTTTTGTTTCGTTATACGCTCCTTCAGACGCTACCTTCCAGTCTTCAAGGACGTCGCACCCTCTCTCTCTCTCGCTCATCCTTCCCCACCTCTTCCTCCGTGTAAAACGGCTTCATCACATTCTCATGGCCACCTAGCAAGCTGTCTCTTATTACACCACGCCCCTTTTCACACAACTCGCTTGTATGAAAAGACGAAAATTACTGACCGTATGTTTTAACTTATACGCCGTTCACACATAAATGCACCGGCCATACATGAATTTATCGAAAGCACACGTATGCTCGCAAACTGGTCTTCTGAATCGTTTGATTGGTCGTTTGATTGGTCATTTCTGGCTCATTAGCTGTCATCACCCAACCCCATGTGGTGCCCCACTGAAAGTTTCGATGGTACGGGCGTAAGACTTCTGATCAACAGGTCACGGGTTTGAGCCCCAGGTACTGCGCCACCTGGGGATTGGGTGTGACTGGCTGATGACGGCTAATGAGCCAGAAATGATCATTTCAGTCTCCCTTTTCCTTGCCGGCAATCCCAATTTGCCGTTGTGCGGCTGCTGATGGGGCTCGTGAGTGGGCAGAACGGAACGAGTGAGTTGCTTTTGCGATCGGTGAGTGTTCGTAAACGAATTCTTTAGACTGCTACTCGCATTACCTCACCGCTAGGAGAAGGCAAGTGGACATGAAAGGGCACGTACTCTTTTCTCTTTGTTCCAGCAAATGAGGCCTCCAGAGTGAAGCTATGATCCACCCGCATCTGCCTCCAGAAAACAATACGCGCGCTTCCCTCCTTCTCCGGTTGGATGGCGAAACGACAGTCCGGAAAGGAGAAGTGACTGTTGACCTGAATTTGCAAAACATTTAAATTTTCTAGAAAATCACAGGCTGATGGCGGAAAATGGGTCTCATCTGATCCTCTAGTTAAGGAAAAATCCTGTACATATGTGTGTGCAAAGCAGATGATAAACCTTATGGTCATATTTATCCTGCGCTGACAAGAGATAAAGAGGTGTTAGTTGCGGTGGAAGAGGAGGAAGAAGAAGAATAGGGAAGGAAACGTAGGTTATTGTATCCGAAAACAAAACCCACCTGTTTGGAGAGGAGATAGGGCAGGAGACGGTCGAGAAGATACTGCTCCGGGCTCGCAGAGAACATGCGTGGATGTGGTGCCCTGGGATCCCGCCTCTGGTAGCCAGAGTCACAACCATACATAAATGCCTCAGGCCGGCGGTTGTGGCCGTGGAGGTCACAGACGATCACCTCCTGAAAAGCCCCACACAACACAACACCCTGCTAATTTTGGGCATCGTCACTTCTACTGTAACATAACTGTACGAGATTGTACTATAAACATAAATAATGCCTACTAATTAAGGGCAAGTAGCATTAGCAAACCTTGCACAATTTTGACAACATGCGCACGACGGACTTTGTGTGGAAAAGTTCAGGAAAGGCATCTTCGTTGGGATTCTGGTACTGTCTGTTCAGGTCTTTCCCAAGCAGGGAGCATCTACAAGAAGAATTGAACTCATTAATCAAAATTTTATCAAGTCTGGGATAAATCGGTGTTTTGGGGTCACTGGTTTAAGCTCTTTATCATAAGCCACTAAGTAGATTTTCCCAGAACCAAATCGCTTCATCTATTCGGCTGAACAATTTAAAAACACCTGGATTGAGACCACTGTCCTCCCTAAGGCTCAATTTGGTTTCCAATGATCAAAGCTACTATGAAGTGAATGTTATAATTAAATCTTCGTCTTCATATTCAAAGAATGACCAGGTCAAAGAAAAACTTTTGGTAACTCCTGCTAGGAGAAACTATAGGATTGGCTTTTAGGCACAGCTGCTAACTGAGTAATACGACAGCGTAGAATGAGCATTTATCAAGTAGTTCGATTCAAACTATCCTCGATCTGATCAACGTATTTATTAATTTTTGATTTTAAGCCAGTGCATGCTAGTGAATCTTCTTCCCTACGTGTCTTATGCCAAACCTGTAATTGCCCACAACCACACCATCAGCATTGAGCATAGGTATGAGTTTGAAGACAAATCTTCGTCTCAGTTCTTGTGCAGTCACATCGTGTGGCACAGTCAGAAAGTTCATGAGGCCCCTCATCATCCAGGAGCCGTTACTCTCACCGGGATGGACCCGAGCACTGATCACGGCACCGAACTTCTCCTCCATGGGTATACCTGGTATGGAAAGAAGCTGCATTAGCAGATGATCGGTTCGCTTGCAGCAATGGGCTGGCAAAGAGTGAGTGCATACTTACTAGGATCGGTGACTGTGAGCAGAAAGCAGGAATTCCCGGCCAGGGAGGAACACAGTGTTTCGCACTGCACGTACGAACTACAGACGCCTGCAGCCTCGCTGTCGGGATGAGGAAAGGCCTTCCAGTGGCCGGCGTAGCGAGATGCACGATCGAGGATCAGACGAAGATCACAGCTCAGATCGGTGTATGTGTAGGGGAAGCAGTGTGCAATGCAGCAGCGATCACCATCGTAGGGAAAAGCCTCGATATGGGATAGGAGCCAAGTGTGGGGGAGCGCGCGGATAAAGTGAGCAAAGTAGGGAGAAAAGTCAAACAAGGCAAAGGAAGAGGGTGAAGGTCAGTATTTACACCCATCAAAATATAACCTTGAGTCTGCCAATTTCGTCCTGATGAGAAATTTGCGCTTATGACTGTGAAAATAATCTTAGGAAAGTAACGTCTCTGTCAGACATAACCATCATCCGAGAGAATGATTATCATAGTACACAACCGACGGTGAAGAGGTGCTCTTGAATGGAATGCTTGCGCAGTATGGCTGCAGTAGCGCTATGGTGGTGGTGATGGTGGTGGAGTGTTAGTGGTAGTGGTGGTGGTGGGTGTTAGTGGTAGTGATGGTGGTGGGTTGTTAATGGAAGTGGTGGTGGGGTGTAAGTGGTAGTGGTGGTGGTCGTCGTGACGTTGGTGGCGTGTAAATGGTAGTTGTGCTGGTGATGGTGGTGGGGTGTTAGTGGTAGTGGTGGTGGTGGGGTGTTATTGGAAGTGGTGGTGGTGTTGTTGGTGGGGTGTTAGTGGTAGTGGTGGTGGTGATGGTGGTGGGGTGTAAGTGGTAGTGGTGGTGGTGGGGTGTTAGTGGTAGTGGTGGTGGTGATGGTGGTGGGGTGTAAGTGGTTGTGGTGATGGTGTTGTGGTGATGGTGGTGGGGTGTTAGTGGTAGTGGTGGTGCTATTGGTGGGGTGTGAGTGCTAGTGGTGGTGGTGGGTTGTTAGTGGTAGTGGTGGTGGTTTTGGTGGGGTGTTAGTGGTAGTGGTGGTGGTGGGGTGTTAGTGGTAGTGGTGGTGATGGTGGTGGGGTGTAAGTGGTAGTGGTGGGGGTGATGGTGGTGGGGTGTAAGTGGTTGTGGTGATGGTGTTGCGGTGATGGCGATGGGGTGTTAGTGTTAATGTTGGTGGTGATAGTGGTGGTGGTGCTAGTGGTGGGGTGTGAGTGCTAGTAGTGGTGGTGGGTTGTTAGTGGTAGTGGTGGTGGTGTTGGTGGTGAGGTGTTAGTGGTAGTGGTGGTGGTGGGGTGTTAGTGGTAGTGGTGGTGGTGATAGTGGTGGGGTGTGAGTGCAAGTGGTGGTGGTGGTGATGGTGGTAGGGTATTCGTGGAAGTGATGGTGGTGGGTTGTTAGTGGTGGTGGTGGTGATGGTGGTGGGTGTTAGTGGTAGTGGTGGTGGTGATGGTGGTGGGGTTTTAGTGCTAGTTGTGGCTGTGATGGTGGTAGGGTGTTCGTGGAAGTGATGGTGGTGGCGTGTTAGTGGTAGTGGTGGTGGTGGTGATGGTGGTCATGAGTAAGTCATATTTGCTATTCAAAAATTCTGACTTCCTATAATCCAGTCTAATCGCGCTGGCTAGCCGGAGCAAGGAAAGGGAGAAAAGTTTCCTTTACGGCGTTGTTAGCAGAAAATGCTACTTGCGTCATACGTCAAAATGAACGAAATATTAACCGAACTCATCACGCATGCTCTGGAATGGAATGTTTGTGCAGCATGGCTGCAGTAGCGCTATGCATACAACTTATCCTGATTTGTGTAAAACCATGTAAAATAATGTTTTGACGGAGAAACCTCGCAGTCAACTCTGGTGCTCCTAATCGGAAAAGGAGACTCAGGAAAGAATGTCTTGTATGGCCACCTTGACAGGGTACGTGAATAGGAAATCCCCACCCACTTAACGTCGGTGGCCGTGAGGTAAATTACAGGAGGGGTAAGTATTCCCCTGCCTTAATCATAACACACTAACTTAATTCAAACCTTAATCTTAACTCCAACCTTACCCTTAACCTTAACCCAGCTCTTACCTTAACTCTATCCTCGAACTAACCTCTACACGTAACCCTTGTCTTCACCTTAATCATACATCCTTGTGCCTCGGAATCTGGCGCAAAGGCACATGTATTCCTCTTCCATTTCAACAGCGTCTATTTTTTGAGAAAAATTTTTCATTTTACAAAAATGGTTTGAGTTCTGTCTGCTGGTATTGTCCAGAGGATCATTGTTTATTACGGTTCTTTGCAAAGCACATCTTGCGATTTTAAAAGCCAGTAATATTAAGAATTGGTAGACCCCAAATATCAAATAGTTTTTGAGAAATGTGATTGAATAAAAGGGTGGTTAACCACGTGCAAACTGTTCTGACCTCCTTAGAGAACATACAGAAATCTGCCGAAAGTTCAAATATTTTGTGAATACGAGGACTTTTTCTCCTAAAACGGTAGAAAAATATAATTCCTAGCAGTTTGGATTCCTCGGGGACATGCAAGAATGCGACTATTGTTTCGAATAAAACATGGGTTGATTGAGTTTTCAAAAACCAGTATATTCACATTCTTCGTTAACTGAGTCCCACTGGCCTTGTTAAGGGTTAAAAGAAAATTACTCTGATAATAGTGCAACCATCCCCACCTGCCAATGTCAACTACACTTGCTTGCGTGTCCGAGGCAACGGAAAACCCAAAGACCACACACACACACACACACACACACACACATACGTACACACACATACACTTTTACCTACCATTTTCCACCTTAGCTTGTAATAGGTGACCTCCTTGTCAAACAGTGGGTTTGAAGGCTGCTCCGTTTTCTTTGTGTACCTGCAAAACAAACGGCACCTGATGACTGAACCGGAAAATTTTAGAACAAACTTGATATGATAAAAGTAGCCTTCTCAAAGGCAATTCAGGTTTTAAAAAGACAGCCACGTTAAAATAAGATACGACTGTGGGCAGAAATCTGCGCCCTATGAGACAAACTGGACTATGTTTTCACCTCTGCCCCGTCTCCCTTACAATTATTGCAAGCGGGAGATAAAAACCTTCCCTGCCGTGAGCTGTTCCAGGTTTGCACAAGGCACTTCGAGGTCTAATTTAGAAGCGAACGAAAAGTCCCCCCGTTGGAGGACTGCCATAAACGCCTACAGTCAGTGACCGATCTTATGAAATGGTGACTGAAATCCTGGAATTCGTTAGTATCACTTAACTTAACGAATTGGAATAACGGCATCCCAAAAAATATAAGAAGCCGGTGAAAAGGTCCTTTGGTACAAAGCAGGAAACTTTACTGCGAAAATCTGCCTCCACACGCATTCACGAACATAAACTTGCTGTCAAGAGGCGTAACCCTCTTTCCCAAGCGATACAGGGCCCAATTGCACCAGGGGCAAGGCTCGCGTCATCGAAGCCTGCTCCTCCAAGAAAGGCCGAGAGTTTCTTGAGGCCAAGAACTCCGATGATTCAGGCATAAACCGGTACATTGAGTTAGATTCCTTGTACAAAATCTCAGGGAAAAATGGAATCGATGAAAATCAATCAATAAGGACTGACACACACACACACAGTGGCCACTTATTGGCGCAAACGTCAGAGAGGGACTGACGATGGACTCCAGTAAGAGTTCGAAAGCTCAGACGAATAAAGCCATGATTCCGGTGAACGAACAACCTTCTTCTTCTTCTTCTTCTTCTTCTTCTTCTTCTTCACTTATAGGGAAAATTATCGGAAACTTGACATCGAAACCCATTGAAAGCGGCTTGACTACTCATGTTCTTCTGCATGTAGCATATGTAGATGGCCTCTCCAAAAGATTCGGTTGGAACAAATTGTGCGCAAGTTTCTGAAGCAGACGCTGTGTTTCGCCAAAAACCTCGACCAGCATATTCTTGATGTTTGAATACTTAATAACATACTACTGGCCATGTTTCAGTAACACGTGTTGATACGTCTAGACACACGCTTACATTGACATTTGTAGTTTGACAAGGCTTACGTGTTGTTGGTTGTTTGCCTAAAAGTAACCTGATTTTATGAATAGGCATCGGTCTTTATTTTCCTAAAATAAACTAACCTCAACGAAAAAGGCTATTTCTGGCCTCACTAGCACAAGTCCCTGTGCCACGGCCGAGGCCAAACTGGGTAGGACAGGACCATCGCACAACTAGTTCCAGTTATTAGTTTATGAATGACGGTTGGAGATCTCCGCGACTGAACTGTCTAATGGACGACAAATTTCATTACTTACAAAAATTGTATGATTGTAAATTTTGCTAAACCAAAAAATGCCGTCTCTTAGAGCATAATTTTTGGAAAAGATGTTATTTCCTACAAAAAGAATGCAAAAACGGATTTTGTTAATACTGCATTCTAGGAATTATGCTTGGATTTGTAAGGACGGAAAGAATGAGTTTGCCACCTTACAAAATAGGAGCCAAAATGTGGAAGTTTTTTTCGATTACAAAAGGTCATTTCAGTAGGACTGTCGTTGTAATTATCGTGCAACATGATCTCAGGATATTATAGCCACGTCGAGAGGTCAAATAAGTTTTAACCTGATCTGCTGATAAAACTGAATTCAGGGTGTAGAAGCTACAAGGTGTACGGTTTTTGTTTCAGGAATTTCAGATATTTCGGCAGAAAAATAAGAAGATGTCATATAAGGTGCCCATTATTTTGCAATGGGCGATACAATGCCTTAAAAATCTCGCAATTAGAAACGTTTCAAAGCCGGAGACTACATTTTTTAAGTATAAAATTTGAAGAAGACAGAACTTTCTACCAAATACTATCAGAATGAATATTTTGTACACTTTTTCCGTAAAACATAGTTGAATCGATGTCGATATCAAAAATAAATGGGAAAATGCCTACAAATTAAATAGTGATTTTTTACGGTATAATTCGTGCATGCCGCCTAAATCAAAGGCAGCATTCTGACCATACTACTTAAGCCGAAATCACTTTTCAGAATTTCGGTTAATATATCATGAGCTACGTTACCTCATTTCGATAGCGGTCACCCGGTCGGCATACATAACAGAATTCGACAAAAATAATCCTTCCTGAGAACTTGGTAAAGACAGAATCTCACGCGGTCACCGGTCAAGTTACTCTGCTCGCAATCTGTAAATCCCAATAGAATAATTTCTGACTTTTCTCAGGTTAATAACCGTTAGAGAATAACAAGGATTTTTTAAATAATTGCTACCAAAGTGATTGGAATGATCAACTAGGGTTTGCGTAGAGTTTTCGGTCCTAACCGAGATTAGAATGTGGGTTCAACTGGTCATTGGACCGGGCGCTCTACGAATTGGGCCATCGCCGTGTTGACTGTCGTTAAAATGGTTCAACAAAACGTCACGGGGAAAGGGTCCACACCCGGCGTATGACGAGGATTCACAAAAGTACTGAGCGATGAGTGGGATCAGTCCTCATTTTTGTGTATCGAACCCCCCTCTGCTAAACGGGCCGCATAGTAGATGCACTGGACCAACACGGGAACCAGATCAGTGCACGGTAGGTGGTATTCGGCTTGCGCTCCCATAACAAATGCCGAACATGAAGGGGGCGTGGTGGCACACGTAGATGCAGGCTCATGCCGTACCAGCAAATTTTGCCATTTATGGCACTCCCACCCCGAGGGCCCTGATTTATGCATGATGACATGGTCCGGAGAGTCTCTGAACGCGCCAACCACCTGTACCCGACACCGCCTCTGGCCTTCTTGACTCTGTAATGACATGGGGTGAGGGACGAGAGAGTGCGGGAGCTGCAACACAAGTCCCCTATCACTCAAGACTAATTCATGCACAAGTCAGCGTCTCTGCTCCACCCTGCTGTGGAGCATTCGGTAGACATTGTTGGATACCGACGGTCAAACTTTCGTGTCGGCCAATCAGGAGGGGGTATTTAAGTTCACCCCACCCACTGTTGAAAATACCATCACACGAGAGACTATACTTGGTTTTTTAACCTGGTTGAAGTGTAGAGGGGCCCCCAGACACCCGGTGTTTCTTGAAGATAAGTAGCCCCAAGTTTTGTGGGCATCCATAGGTGTGGCAACGCAGTTTTCAAAGATATAAATTAATTATTAGTTATATGGCCCCACAAACCGGACACGAGAAAAGAAACCACCCGCAATACCAGTGGCTCCGTGCAAAATTCCAAGGAAAGGAGGGTTAGGATTAAGTTTAGAGTTGTGCTTGGAGAAAGTGCTTTAATGTTTTTTTAGAGCTTAGAGCAGGGTAAGGGTTCGGATTAGGGCGACAGTTTAGATTTCGGTCGGGGTAAGGGTTAGGAGACGGGAAATATTTTGTCTTTGTGGATGTATGTGCAGAGCCAAATTTCTTGCCTGTGCGGGGAGTTCCTATTTGCGCGTCCTGTTTATGGGTCCATAAAAGTAATGCTTACCAGTTTTGGGTGGTGTGACACACATCCCAAATAATTTGCCAAAAACATATGCTAATAATCCAGTTGAAGCTTCTAAATGCATGGACTGGAATGCTGTGCTCCTCAAAAAAATCAATTACCTACCAGTGGCTCCGAACTTTCCCAGATGACTTCAGAGTGCAACATAAATACATGCATAAATCTAGGAAATGAAAATTAGCTGTGATTGGAAGAGGTACAAGAACGTACGTTATTTCTCTTCCAACTCGTATCCAGCCAATCGATTCGTTTTTGGAAAGTTTTTCGGAGTAAAAGAGCGGCTGCATTCCTTTCAAGTTAAATCCAAAAAAGAAATATATTAGATTGCAATGAACTTTGGTGACAAGAATAAATTAATTTCATTTGAGCAAAAACATACCTCCTTATTTATTTACGCAGAGCTGGTTCATTACTGCTTGCGCAGCAATAGGTCGCCCATCACTGGCGCTATTGACGTTAAAGTGGTTCATTTATGGCTTAAGTTTAGGGTTTCGGCTACAGTTAGGTTACGGGGTTAGTGTTAGGTGTTTGGTTTCCAAGCCTAGGTTATGGTGTTGATTTGAATTTGATGCTCGAGTTTGAGTTTTCGGGTCTTGTTTATGTGTCCTTACCCAAATGTTGTAAGAGTTCTCTGCTACCATTCCATGTTGGCACAACTGCGTCATTTAAAACCTCACGACATCTTTTTAGTTTAGGGTGGTATGACGCATTTACAGCTACTCATACAGTAGATTGCCTAACTCATGAAATGTCTATATCAGAATTTGAGGTAGTAGCAGGGCAGGCATTTTAAGGTGTTAGTTCTGTTTGTTGTATTAAATTTATGAAAAAAAAGCTGGTTAATAATGAAGAGATCACTTCAGATCAGTTTATTCAAGGGAAAACGGGGTTAAATGGGGCAAAATAAGACGTTACTTGACATCCCGGAATTTGCGTATGCTATTACAAGCTACAACTCAAAAAGTTTTGTTTTATGCGCATTACTATGCATTAACATTAATATATGCCGGAAATATTTGGAATATATCCCTTCGGAGAACGGTAAATTTGGTTTTGTTTTCACAAAAATCAGGTGAATGCAAGTTTGAGAGCTTACATTGTTTTCGGAAAAATGATGAGATATTTAGTTTAAAAAAATCATGTTTGGCAAAGTTATGACGTTTTGTTCCAAAAAACTGTAATAAACTTTTGTGAATGTATTTTGTTTTACCACACCGATAGTTAGGAGCTTAAACGCGCATATATACGAGACGCGATGATACACCGTGACTTTTCGCAGTCATGACGTACGCGAAGCCTGAAAAGACAATTTCGGTCTGCAGTTGACTATAAATGAATAAGGAAAGTTAAAACGGAAGTGGCAGAAAATTCACATTTCATCGCAAATTCTAAGTATATATTCGGCCACTCTCTTGTGTGTTTGAAAGCTTAGAACTAGACTGAGAAGTAAGCAAATATATCAAAAAATGCTTCAATAGAAAGAGAAAAGAGTGTTCTTTAATTGCATTGACCAGCGTGTTGCGCTCCTCACAATAGGTTGTGAAAGGGGTTATACGATATGTTGAATTTAACCTTCCCTGGCACTTAAACGTTAGGATTTAGGATTTAGGCTTAGTGTTATGATTTTGGTTAATCTTCAGTCTAAATTTTCAAAATTTGGGTTATCGTTTTAGGGTTCTGGTTAGTGTATTGGGATTAGGAAGGTTCGGGTTACCGGCATGGTTTGCTTTAGAATTATAGCTAACTACCGTTTTCCCAGTGCGGTTACATACCCTACCCCGGCCGAATTCTATTAAGTACTTTGGCTACGAAATGTCTGCAAGATTTTGCAATCTATGACTATACAAAGCGAAACGCAAAGTGGACAGTTTCGGAGAACAAAGTTCAATGAATGTGATTTGCTCGGTAATGAATTTCGACAGCACAAACCGAATAAAAACTGCCGTGCCCTGATGTGGCTCCCGTGTGGGTTCGACGCATCTACCTCGTGGCTCGTTTAGGGGGCACAACGGGGCATACAAACACACACACGACGACATGACAGTTCGACCGTCGTAGTCTGATGATGTCCACCATATGCTCCACACCAGGTGGTGCAGGGACGGTGACTTGCGCGTGAATTAGTTTTAAGTGATAGTACCCTTGCGCTGCAGCTACCGCACTCTCTCCTCCTCCCCCACCTGAGCCCGGTGTCAAGACAGAGTCAAGAAGACCGGAGATGGGAGAGGGCACAGGTGGCTGGCGCGGCCTGAGCCGCCCCTGGGCGTGACACCACACCTGGCTCGGATCCCACGGAGTGGGAGTGCCATAAAGGCCACATTAAGAAGGAGCCATTGCAACCTGACTCTCAGTCCGCCAGTCAGCCACTCCACACAAAACACACATTGGGCTGACCACGCGGTCCGAGTTATCCCGTCAGTTGGCAACTTTCCAAGCCACGGCTTTTAGCGCACCGTGATAGTTTTAAGCGCGTCAGATTGTTTATAGTGAGGAACATGCGCTGAGCTGTCGACCTCACTCTCTCCCCAACCCCCGCCATCAGACACTGTCCGAGCCGGTCAGTTGCCTGATGTGGGAGTGGGCGCATTGGCTGACGGATCGGCGTACCCGTCTTCGCGCGCCACAGCACGACCTGGCCCCCATAACGCACACACCAGGATTCACAAACTCAGGGGATATGGAGCAGCCATTGCCGTCTGACTCCCAGTCCACTGGTCAGCCACTCGACACACACAGCACATACACTGAGTCGACGGCGTGGTCTGGTGGAAGCGTCAGATTGGCAGACTTTCCAGCCACGGTTTCTAGGAAACCATGATATACTCTGGTAAATGGTGATTGTGAGGGTGTTGTCGATGCATTGGCGTAGGTAGCGTGCGCTGATGTAGCTTAGCCTCCGGTGGTTAACCGGAGGTTGTCATGGAGGCGCATGTGTCATAATAGGCCCATGCGGTGTGTAAATGTGCGGGAGCAGTGAGGGCAGTGAAGGCGGGCGCGTCGACTGTATGTCGGAGCCCGAGGCACTGGTTCACCAGCCTCCGTGCGATGGATTCGCAGGTGACCGACCAGGCCGATGCGTGAGTTGAAGTTGCGCGCGCAGTGTGGGCAGGAGAAATCGGTAGAGGCCGGGGGGAAGTCATTCATGGTAGTGGGGGTGTCAGGGGCGCTAAGAATGGCAGGAGCGGATGGTGTGCATAGTGTATCGGTGTTGGCGGCATTGTGGTGTATTCCGCTGTCATGGATGCGCATGTGACCGAATAGGCCCATGCGATAAGTGAATGCGCGAGGACAGTGAGGGCAGGGGAGGCGACAATCTCCTCTGTGTGATTCTGTTCCAGGCACTGGCTCACCGGTCTCTGTACGATGTATTCGCAAGTGACTGACCAGGCCGATGCGTGTGGTGAATGTGCGGTCGCATTGAGTACAGCTTAGGAGAGATTCCCCATCGCTGATGGTGGTGGTGGTGGTGGAGGTAGTGAAGGCGAAGGCGGTGGTGGGGGTAGCAGGCAATGAGTAGATGGATGTGGTCTCTATGATGGTGGGAGTAATGGAATTGATGCCAGGAGTGAGGGTGGGAGAGTCAGAAGGAGGGTTGGCAGAATTTGACGTAGAAGTTGGAATTGTCGGATTGTTGGTGCATTGCGTCCGAAGATGTCCAACCAGGCCGATTCGCGCGCGGAAGATGCGTTGACAGCGCGGGCATGTTGGCAGGGCCTGAGCATTGGCGGTATTGGTCCGGGGCACTGGTGACTTTCGTGCCGCTCTTTTGGCATTGGCGGTGGCGATCCGGTTGGCCTCATAGATTGCTGAAACAGTCTTCACTGATCTTCTCCATGCCTGTCTATCCTGGGGGAGGTCCTCCCAGGTCGCCGAGTTGATTTGCAGTTGCTTCAGCGATTTCTTCAAAGTGTCCTTGTAGCGTCGTTTTTGACCTCCCTGCCGACGAGAACCCGTAGCGACCTCTCCGTAGAAAAGTCGTTTGGGTAGTCGCTCGTCGTCCATTCTTACCAGGTGGCCGCTCCATCGCGGTTGTACTTGCCTCAGCATGGCGTGGATGCTGAGGATTCCGGTCCGCTCCAGGACCTCCGTGTCCTGGATCCTGTCTTGCCATCTCAGCTTCAGTATTCTGCGGAGGCAGCTGAGATGAAAGTGATTCAGCTTCCTGGCTTGGTTTGAGTAGACGGTCCAGGTTTCCGCATCGTAAAGGAGTGTCGTCAAGACGACGGCCTTGTACATCTTCAGTTTGGTGTTCAGGTAAATACCGTGGCGATTCCACACGGAGGCCTGCAGCCGGCCGAAGGCCTGACTAGCTTTGGAGATCCGTTGGGCAACCTCGTCATCGATTCTCGCGTTGCGCGACATCGTGCTTCCTAGATAAGCGAAGGTTTCCACGTTGTTGAGTTGAGCACCGTTTACATTGATTCGAGGAGCATTGTATTCCGCGCTGGGTGGCGGCTGGTGCATGACAACCATTTTGGCTGTACTGATCGTTAATCCGAAATCGGCGCAGCCTTCGGCGAAGAGGTCCATGCTCCTTTGCATGTCCTCCTCCGTCACGGTGTTAAGGGCGCAGTCGTCCGCGAAGAGCAAGTCATGGACTGTAGTCGTAGACACGCGCGTTGGAGCCTGCATACGCCGACTGTTGAGAAGGTGCCCGTCAGTTCTGTAGGCGATGCGGATACCAGGCTGCTCATCACGGTAGGCGTCCATCAGCATAGCCGAGAACATGAGACTGAAGAGGGTGGGGGCCAGTACGCAGCCCTGCTTCACTCCGTTGGTCACTGCGAATGCTTCGGATACCGTCCCGTTGTCAGTGACGCGCACCGTCATCCCGTCATGAAGCTGACGCACCATGTGCGTGAACCGCTCAGGACAACCAAATTTCTGCATGACTTTCCACAATCCGTCACGATTCACCGTGTCAAAGGCTTTCGTTAGATCCACGAAGGTAGTGTATAGGTGAGTTCGCATCTCCTGACACTTCTCTTGTAGCTGGCGGGCGGCAAAGATCATATCGGTTGTTCCCCGGTGTCGGCGGACTCCACATTGGCTTTCCGGGAGCAGGCCCTGCTCTAGGTGACCGTTAAGACGATTGAGAAGGATACGGGCGAAGATCTTCCCGGCGATGTTGAGCAACGAGATGCCTCTGTGATTATCACAGAGTTGCCGGTTCCCCTTCCGTTTGTAGAGATGGACGATGGTCGCGTCTTTGAAATCCTGAGGAACTTGTCCTTGGCGCCACATCTCCTGGAAGAGTGTTGTGAGTTCTGCCATCAGCCGGGGCCCACCGTGCTTGTAGACTTCCGGTGGGATTGCGTCGGATCCCGGTGCTTTACCGCTGGAAATCTGCTGCACGGCCCGGAGGGTTTCTGGTAGGGAAGGCGGCAGATCCACGTCATTGTTCGTGTCCACTTGAGGGAGCCGGTCAATGGCAGCATCGGAGATGGCTGATGAGCAATTAAGGACATTTCTGAAGTGCTCGGCCGAACGCTTCAGAATTTGCGATTTCTCTTTCAGCATTGTTGTGCCGTCAGAGCTGCGCAACGGTGCGGTCCCCTTGATACACGGGCCGTAAATGGCCTTGACGGCTTTGAAAAAGTTTTTCATTTCATTGCGGTCCGCATACCCCTGGATTTCCTCAGCCTTTCGGATCATCCAGGCATCCTGCATCTCCCGCAACCGTTGTTGTACAAGGCACCGGCATCTGAAAAAGGCTGCTTTGGTGGCGTCAGTCCGAAGGTCCATGTAGGCTTTGTTTAGTCCATTCTTCTCCACGAGTAAGTTGCTGATGTCGGCGTCATTGTCGTCAAACCATTTCTGGTGTCGACGGCGTGCGCATCCGAGGACATCGAGGGTGGTGGACTGGATGACATTTCGCAGTTGACACCACGTGTATCCACGGAAGCGTTATCATCTGGAGCATGCTGGTCTTCCAGTTTCTCGGTTATTTGGTTGCTGAAATCAAAACAGTGAGCAGGCAAATTTAATAAAAGAGCATTTAACTTACATGGCGGCCTCTTACCTTGGGGCCTTCGTCGGGGTTGCAGTCGGAGCCTCATCTGGGAGATGACGAGGCGGTGATCTGTCCAACCATCGGTATCGCGGATCGCCTTGGTTACCAGCACGTCCTGTCGATCTCGCCTCCGGACGAGAACATAGTCCAGCAAATGCCAGCGCCGCGACCGAGGGTGCATCCACGTGGCCTTCTCCCGCGTCGGAAGGCGGAAGAAGGTGTTGGTCAGCAGGAGACGGTGTTCCGCACACGTGCGCAGAAGAAGGAGGCCGTTATCGTTATAGCTACCGAGACCGTGGGGACCCAGCACTCCCTGCCAGGCAGCGTGGTCCGTCCCGACGCGGGCAATGAAATCACCCAGGACAATTAACTTGTCCTCTTTCGGCACAGTCACCAGCAAGGCGTGCAGGTCCTCGTAGAATGTGTCCTTCGCCGCATCAGAGCTGGTCATTGGGGAGCGTAGGCGCTGATGATGGTGGCGAACTGGTCTCCCCGAAGAGGCAGGCGGAGGCTCATCAGGCGATCATTGATACCCTGAGGCAGACAGGGCAGACGTCCCACGATGTCGTTACGGATGGTAAAGGCAACACCAGCGTCGCGTTGCTCTGCCTTTGGCCGGCCGCTCCAGAAGAAGGTGTAGCCGGCCCCCACCTCCTCCAGCTGACCCTGCTCAGAGAATCGGGTCTCACTGAGAGCAGCAATGTCCACCTTGTAGCGCACCAGTTCCCGAGCGACTAGCGCCATCCTCCGTTCCGGCCGGTTGCTCTTAGGATTGTCTAAAAGGGAACGAACATTCCAGGCTGCTAGTGTGAGTGGACTCACCCGAGCAGCCTGGAGAGTATGGCGTGGGAGATTGGGACGGGGGGTATTGTTGTTTGTTTGAGTTTTACGACCGCGTAGTTTGCAATCTGCGAGCCGCGGCCGGCTGCAGAAGACGTGAGACCCAGCACTTTTTAGGGCAAATTTTCTAGCCCCTTCCTCCGCGAGGAGGCAAGCAGTGCTATCTCTAAATAGGGCTGGTTGGACATCCCAGACGGCTGCCGAACTCCACTATGGGTCACGGATTTGTTTTAGTGGGAGAACGACCCGAGTTAGTCCGGGCCGCCTACGGGGTTGCTGTCGCCCCCACCGTAGGACTTTTTGAGAGGGGGGAGGTGGGAAGTTCGGGAGTCAGACATACCGAGTGTGGATGCACACACAACACCGGAGACCCTCACCTGGTTTAGCCCGCCGGTCGTGACGGTTGCCCGGGGTGTGGCCGCTGGTAAGAACCCAACTTCGAGGAGCCACAGGTGAGAGTTGGGTACCAGTTAGAGGCGGCCACAGGAGCATTCACCACCTGTACGAGACAAGTGGAGCGACCAAATGCAAGCTGTGTGGTGCCCCTACACCCCAGGGGACACAAGGGGGCATACAAACACACACACGACGACATGACAGTTCGACCGTCGTAGTCCGACGATGTCCACCGTATGCTCCACACCAGGTGGTGCAGGGACGGTGACTTGCGCGTGAATTAGATTTTAAGTGATAGTAGCCTTGCACGGCAGCTACCGCACTCTCTCCTCCTCCCCCACCTGAGCCCGGTGTCAAGACAGAGTCAAGAATACCAGAAATGGGACAAGACGCAGTTAGCTGGCGCAACCGGAGCTGCCCCTGGGCGTACCACCACACCTGGCACGGATCCCATCTGGGTGGGAATACCATAAAGGCCACATTAAGAAGGAGCCATTGCAGTCTGACTCTCAGTCCGCCAGTCAACCTCCACACAAAACACACATTGGGCTGACCACGCGGTCCGAGTTTTCTGTCAGTTGGCAACCGTCCAAGCCACAGCTTTTAGCGTGCCATGATAGTTTCAAGTGCGTCAGATTGTTTATAGTCAGAAAAATGTGCTGAGCCATCGACCCCACATTATCCCACACCTCCACAATCAGACCACCATCCAAACCGGTCATTTGTCTGATGCGGAAGTGGGTGCAGCTGCTGGTGACCTCGTCTACGTGTACAACAAAGAGGATCTGGCCCCCCAAACTCAAGCAACAGGATTTCACACAATAGGGGGTGGAACGGCTCACATTTCACATGTGTGAGAAAGCCAGAGGTCACATTAAGAAGGAGCCATCGCAGCCTGACTATCAGACCACGAGTCAGTCAGTCCACAACACACACATTGGACGTACTGCGAGGTCTGACTGTAATTGTCAGTTGGCAACCTTCCAACCCACGGCGCTTATCGCCCCGTGATACGCTCAAGCTCAGATCACACATGCAGCAGAGGAGCCAGATGAGGAAGGAGCCGAGGATCAGCTATGCAGGCTGAGGGCATGTTTTTTGTGGTGTTGCATGTGATCATGTGAGGTGCGAGGTGTGATTAAGCGAGATTTAGTGTTGTGGTTTAGCTGGCGGTGTTCTACCGCAGGTTTTCATGGAGACGCATGTGACCTAATAGGCCCATGCGATGTGTGAATGTGCATAGGCAGTGCAGACAGTTGAGTCGGTTGCAGCTGGTGTATGTGTATTCGTGTTCCAGGCACTAGTTCCCCCGTCTCTGTGCGATGGATTCGAAAGTGACCGACCAGGCTGATGTGTGAGATGTGCAATGAGGACAGGCTAGTACCGCGTCCCCATCGCTGGAGCTGGGGTTGTTGGTGGTGGTGGTGTTGGAGGTAGCAGGTGGCAGGTAGTGGGAGGTAGCTATTGAGGTGATGAAAGTGGGGCAAGTGGTGTTCGTCGCCGTGATCGACGCAAGGGGTGAGGGAGGATGGTGTCGGTGATCGTGGTCCTCGTAGAATTTGTCCTTCGACGCATCAGACCTCGTCATTGGGGGAGCGTAGGCACTGATGATGTTGGTGAACTTGTCTCCCCAAAGAAGCAGGTGGAGGCTCATCAGGTGACCATTGATACCCTGCGACAGACAGAGCAGACGTATCAGGTTATCATTACGGATGGCAAAGGAGACACCAGAGTCGTGTCACTCTGCCTTTGGCCGGCTGCTCCAGAAGAAGGTGTAACCGGCACCCATCCCCTTCAACTGAACCTGCTCAGAGAATCGGGTCTCGCTGAGAGCAGTAATGTCCACTTTGTTTTGCGCCAGTTCCCGAGTGACTAGCGCTGTCCTCCGTTCTGGCTGGTTGCTTCTCGGATTTTCTATAAGGGAACGAATATTCCAGGCTGCTAGTGTGAGCGGACTCACCCGAGCAGCCTGGAGAGCATGACCTGGGGGATATGGACGGGGATATGGACGGGGGTATTGCTGTTTGTGTGAGATTAACGACCGCGTATTTTTAGATCAGTGAGCCGCGGTCGGCTGCACAAGACGTGAGACCCAGCATTCGTTTAGGGCACCTTTTCTAGCCCCTTCCTCCGCGAGGAGGTAAGCAGTGCTGTCCCTAAATATGGCTGCTCGGACATCCCAGACGCTGTCGAACTCCACGATGAGTCACGGTATTGTTTTAGTGGGAGAGCGACCCGAGTTAGCCTGGGCCGCTTACGGGGTTGCTGTCGCGCCTAACGAAGGACGTTTTGAGAGTGGGGGAGGTGGGAAGTTCGGGAGTCAGACATACCGGGTGTGGAGGCACACACAACCCCGGAGGCCCTCACCTGGTTTAGCCTGCTGGTTGTGACGATTGCCCAGGAAGTGGCCGCTGGGAAGAGCTCAGCTACGAGGAGCCACAGGGGAGAATTGGGTACAAGTTAGAGGCAGCCACAGGAGCATTCACCACTTCTACGAGACGAATGGAGTGACCAAATGCTATCTATGTGGCGCTACCCCTACTAGTACCCCTAGTCGCCCCGCCACACACACACACACACACACACACACACACACACACACACACACGATAGTTTGACCGTCAATTTCGACGAGTTCCACCGTATGCTCCACAGCAGGGTGTCGCAGGTACGGTGACTTACGCATGATTTAGTTTAAAGTGATAGCAGACTTACGCTGTATCTACCACACTCTCTCCTCCTCCCCACCTATACCCGACCCACTGGGTATGCCATCACACCCCACGCACACACACTTACGGCAGCAGTTGAGGCCACACGAATTCACCACAGCTCGACCAATGCAGGCCATTAACCAATGGCTATAGGCTGATTCAACGGACACTGCTACTGAAGGGAGAAGTCAGAGTGCTAGGTTTTTGATATCATTCATGGAAAACGGATGGCTTACCCTGACTGTAAAGACTTGTAGGCTTCAGAAGGTTTAGAATTTTGAATGTGTACACAACGCCAGTCTGGGCGCCACACACCATGAAGAAGTACCACTGGGTGTGCCGCTTTGTCCACAGGTCTGTGTTCAGTATGAGTTCGTACTCGTAGGGTCCGCTAAAGCCAGTGTGCAAATGAAATTTTGTTGAACAACCCTTTAGAGTGGTAAAAAGCACTGGCACGGCCATAGCTACTGCCACCAGAAGCATCCTCAGTAAAATCCTAGTTATAAGCAATAAACGTTATTACTAGAAACTTGTGGATAATCTCTTACAATGTGAAAAATCAATAAAATCTAGAATATCTAAGGCATCTTATGCTTGGACAAAGAGATGTGAGGGATGCAGTGATGTAGTTCACTTCTGGAATATTTAAAGTCGTCTTTACAAATAATTTTGGGATCGATTATAGATCTGTCCACACTATAAGCTGCGCCGACTTGTTAACTGGTAACTGGACCTTGCCAAATTGCCCTTCAAATATCACGTTCTAAAATAGTTCCGCGCAGAGTTTCGCTTTGGCCTACCGTCTACCGGGTGCGGTCTCGACTGGACGAAAAAGTAACTTTACTAAATTTTTGCAATTATTTGCTGAATGTGTTGTAGTTAACTTGCTGACTGCTACCGGCTGTCTGTACCACAGGTTGACTGGCCGGTAATCTCAAAAACCTCGGAATACCTGCTATGTAAACTGCTACGGCGAACGCAGACTATGTGGCGTCACTGCCTAAGGCAAAACAAAGACCTAACTACCCATGGCACAGCAGGCCAGGTCGGCTGCAAAATTCCCGCGTTAAATCAGCCTGTGAACCAGCGTGGTCGAACAATCGAACTTTTCCCGCAAGGGCCCACTCGCGCAAGAAACGACCAATCAACGACCATCACACCATAGGCCAGAATGTTTCCAGAACGCTCAAGGCACTAAATAAACAAGGCATTTTTTGAATAAGAAAAAAAGCCTGTGTTCGCAGACTGTCTTTTGCGCCTGCTCTCCTTCTTTTTATCTACCCGTCGCGCATAAATTGTCATGCATCCTAGTAGGCCGTGGGTTACATTAAAAAAGTAAGATTGCAAACTAACACTCGGTATGCCTGTCTCAGATTACCGGACTCGAACCGGGACTCAAAGAGGAGAAAGGGGGTGCCAGACGAGTGTCCGCTGGCGTCGCTGTTGGGAAATGACGTCCTCTGCTGCCACTGCTTGAGACGTTGGTCCAGTGGGGCACTGAGTTCCGTATCAAACACGAGTAGTGGTTTGCTAGGCTGTGGGAAGGATCCAGGTGGTGTTGTGTTGGCTTCAGTGCTGCTGTCCTTCCTCACCTCCATCAGACGCGAGAGTACCTGCTCTGGAAGGCAAAAAGGTTCAAGAAGAGGGTTGAACAGTTATTTTGAGTGTTTTTAATTCCAACCGGTTAAAGCTGCGATGGAAAAGATGACATAAACGAAAGCAGTGTTTCGGATCCTCTCTCTCTCTCTGGCAAGAATTTCCAAACAATCTTTAGTGAACAACAGGCTTTTAGAGGTCAATTAGGATAGGTTATATTAAGCGGCAGTTCTTTGCCTCGTAAAAAAATTTTATATTGAAAATCCAAAAAAATGTAGAACAAGCAGGGGACATAAAGGATATGTAAATAGAAAATTTCCGCTCGAAAAATACTTATGCCCTCTACTTCATGGCCTACTTTTTATGTTTGCGTGGCGGCGGCATGCCAGCCGCCTGCGCCCGATCCCTCCTCCGATATTCCTCACTATGTCATGACACCGGGTTCACGTGTTTGAGAAAAGAGAGAGAGATAGAAAGAGAGAGAGAGAGAGAGAGAGAGAGAAAGAGAGAGAGAAGAGAGAGAAGAGAGGAGAAAGAGAAAGAGAGAAAGAGAGAGAGCGAGTGCTGGAGATGCTGCGCAATCCTGCTCTCACTATAAACTAATGTCCGCGCACCTCACCATCTCTGCACCCAACTTACTGTAATGCATACGGCAAACCGTGTTGGAATCGACGGTCGAACTGTTGTTTCTTTGAAATTCTCAATCACAACTTTTGCAATGGAAGTCTGCGGCTCGAGTAGTGAACCGCCTGACTCTGGACTCGAATGGTTTTGGTCTGTAGTCGGCGAAAGACTGGTGACTGAGTGAAATTAAACCAGAAATGAGCATTCCAATTGGCGTGTTATACTACTCGAAGGCATTTCCTGTCATAATAAGGCTGAAACTGAATCAAGATGTTAACGAATGTGCACCTGTCATAGTTCTCTGTTAAGGCACTCTACCGTGCTCAATACCCGCGCAAAAAAACCCTATTAACTCACTGCTTATTGCTTCAGGTCTTACTATGACAAAACGAAAAAATTATGTGGCCAATTGCTAGTAGCAATGGGACACGGGGAAACCTCAAACGTGTCCCTTCATCCCCCTGTTCCCTCCACCTTTTACTTAACACTCCCCCCTACAAGGAGAATCTTGAAGCAGCAGTCGTCAGCATCCACCGGACAGGCCATAAGACTTACGTTGTCTCGCGAGGGAGAAGGAACTAACATCTGGTTTCCCAGAGTCACGCAGCTTGTAGCCCCGTATCCTCGGACCCGGCATCAGAGGCCCGTGCCTGAGTGGCCAGAACGGGCCGTTGATATTTCGCACAACACCCCATCGATCCAGGAAGGTGGTATTGGCCGCGTTCTCGATGGTGCAGGCTAGACTTTCAGTCAGGCGTGTTGGCGCCTGGACGGAGACGGACTGAAGACTGCCTGGAGAGTGAGGTTGAAGCCGGCTACCATCGGGAAGTTTGTACTTTGGGTGCGACAGCGCGGACAGAAAGCCCAATTTGGAGGCACCGAAGAAGACGAGCTTCAAGGGAAACGAGAAAGGTAAGTGAACTTGGTTGAAATAGTGTGGCGCATTAACCTGTCAGAAGGCATTAGACGGGGAAGAGATGCATTCTTGGGGTTAATTACCGAAATTTAGGGCGGGGACATGTTTTCGCGAATTGCAACGCACCGACGAATGTTTTCCCTCCTGTCATGGGTAACGTTTGGCCGTTGTTTCTTACTATGTCCAGTTTGTGTCACATAGTTAGGTTCGCGCATAGGACACGTTAAAGTTGAGGCAGAGTTAGGAGTATAGTTAAGCTATCACTTAACTACTCACCTTAGGCCTAACAGCGACCCAAACTGCCACTCACCCACAAATGGTTGCCTTAATCATAAAAAGTAATTATGATTAAAAGACAACTTGGCGAGCATACGCGCTGCTTTCGATAACTTCTCTTCAGGCCAGTACAGTTATAGGGAAACGTTGGAACGCAGTAGAAATTTAAAACATGAAAGCTATAATGTTCGTCCATTTGTGTGGGTTATCTGAGGAATGTGCATAGGGGAAGGGGATAAGAGACAATTTGATAGGCGGCAGTAAGTGTTCGGTAGAGCCGTTCTAGGAGAAGGGGGAGGACAGAGATGACTCGGGGGATACATGCAGTTAAGCGGCCGTTGACCAAGCTAAGCGCGGAGCTTGTACGAGGTTCTTTTGTGCGCACAAGACCGGCTTCTTCAACCTAATGGCAGTCGCTTCTGCTGCTGCTAGTAGACGTTGACCCAGTAGCTTGGGGTGGTTTGTTGGGACCTTATAAATTACACGGAAAGCTTCGCTGGGGTCCACACTATGCCCGGTGTCAACAAGATGTGCAAGGATGGCGCTTTTTATGCTCTTGACTTCCCCTTTGCTCAGCCATGCTGGGATGTGTTCTTTTATTCTTTTGGATAAGCGCCGACTCGTGCGACCAATATAACCTGCTCCACAGGAGCAAGTAAATGAGTAAATGCACATGGAGGTGGTCTGAATCGGCAACCTATCCTTGCCTTCGCCTCGTAAAAGGGGGTTGGTTGAGAACACTATCTGAAGTTTCGCTGCTGGGAACGTTTGTGTAACGGCTTGGTTAAGGCGTCTTTTCAGTAGTTCACTAGCCGAATCCCCTTGAAAGGGCACTTTGAGGAATAGAGTTTTCTTTTCCACAGTATCCTTGGCAGGTTTCACTGGTCTAGCGACAAGATGCTTTGTCTAAGCGACCGTGACCTCGAACGCCTCAGACCAGTAGGTACACACATCCCTCGACTCTATGGTCTACCGAAGATCCACAAAGAAGGCTTGCCACTTCGTCCGATTTTAGACATGCGAAACTCTCCTTATCATGCCATAGCAAAGTGGTTAGCAGAAAAACTAAAGCCTGTACAACGTCAGCTAGCGCCACGTAGCTACCGAGATACCTTCGAATTTATTGAAGACGTCAAAGACCTTAACTTAAACGGCACGAAAATGCTATCTTTGGATGTCTCATCACTTTTTACAAACGTCCCTGTCACTGAGACAGTCGGTTACCTCTGTGAATTCCTTTTGACCAGTGAGCAAGAAACAGGAATACCGACAAATACACTGAAAGAATTATTACTAAGATGCACGTTAAATGTGCAGTTCCTTTTTGATAACCAACTATACAGACAAATAGACGGTGTTGCTATGGGTTCGCCACTTGGACCTCTCCTAGCCGATGTATTTATGGGCAAGTTGGAGAAATTTCAGTTAAGCGGACAGATCAATAAGCTAAGATACTACGGTCGATACGTCGACGACATCTTTGCAATTGTCACAGAAGAAACAAATGTAGACGGACTCTTAAAACTAAACCAAGCACATCCGTCGATCAAATTCACGTTGGAGATGGAAAGAGCAGGTTCACTCCCTTTCTTAGACGTCCTTCTAA
The DNA here is from genome assembly GCA_017591395.1 of Schistocephalus solidus. Classification (NCBI taxonomy): domain Eukaryota; kingdom Metazoa; phylum Platyhelminthes; class Cestoda; order Diphyllobothriidea; family Diphyllobothriidae; genus Schistocephalus; species Schistocephalus solidus. The sequence continues at coordinate 56,483 of WEDG01000323.1, read as the reverse complement.
GCAGAAGACCTGACGGCAGCATCCGAAGGAGCGTTTATCGAAAGAAAACCTGGTCTGGGCAATATATGAACTTTAGCAGTTTCATACCTCTCCAACAGAAACGTAATCTAGTCCGTTGCTTAGCGCAAAGGGCCAGAAAAATTTGCACGGCAGATAGTATCGAGGAGGAGCTTGGGAAGATCCAGAACCTACTTCGAGAGAATGGATACCCAGATCGGTTTATTACAAAGCATCTTGTCGCTAGACCAGTGAAACCTGCCAAGGATACTGTGGAAAAGAAAACTCTATTCCTCAAAGTGCCCTTTCAAGGGGATTCGGCTAGTGAACTACTGAAAAGACGCCTTAACCAAGCCGTTACACAAACGTTCCCAGCAGCGAAACTTCAGATAGTGTTCTCAACCAACCCTCTTTTACGAGGCGAAGGTAAAGATAGGTTGCCTGCTCAGGCCACCTCCATGTGCATTTACTCATTTACTTGCTCCTGTGGAGCAGGTTATATTGGTCGCACGAGTCGGCGCTTATCCAAAAGAATAAAAGAACACATCCCAGCATTGCTGAGCAAAGGGGAAGTCAAGAGCATAAAAAGCGCCATCCTTGCACATCTTGTTGACACCGGGCATAGTGTGGACCCCAACGAAGCTTTCCGTGTAATTTATAAGGTCCCACCAAACCACCCCAAGCTAGTGGGTCAACGTCTACTAGCAGCAGCAGAAGCGACTGCCATTAGGTTGAAGAAGCCGGTCTTGTGCGCACAATAGAACCTCGTACAAGCTCCGCGCTTAGCTTGGCCAACGGCCGCTTAACTGCATGTATCCCCCGCGCCATCTCTGTCCTCCCCCTTCTCCTAGAACGGCTCTACCAAACACTTACTGCCGCCTATCAAATTGTCTCTTATCACCTTCCCCTTTGCACATTCCTCAGATAACCCACACAAATGGACGAACATTATAGATTTCATGTTTTAAATTTCTACTGCGTTCCAACGTTTACCTATAACTGTACTGGCCTGAAGAGAAGTTATCGAAAGCAGCGCGCATGCTCGCCAAGTTGTCTTTTGAATCGTTTAATGGGAATTTTTGCAACTTTCATTATGATTAGTTGATGATTGCTCACCGATCGTTAACGGAACTCATTCTTCCAGCTCTGCCTTGGGGCTCACTTTCGAGTGCCGCCAGCAGCCGCATAGGAACTAGTAGTAGAAGTATTATTATTATTATTAGTAGTAGTAGTATTAGTATAGTAGTAGTAGTAGTAGTAGTAGTAGTAGTAAAAAAAGGCAGGTTAGCCATGTCAATAAAGACATGGGAGACTGGATTTACCAGTTTTGGTATGTTAGTCGTCATCTGTCAGTCGTACTCAACCACCTGTGGTGCCCCACCCGAGGCTCAAACCCGTGGCCTGTTGATCAGAAGTCCAACACTCTAACCATTGAGTGACGGTTAGAGCGGTACCGCTACGAGTCAGGGAACCAGTCACTTAAATGTATGCAATAAAGGTAATTTCACTGTCGCATTGTTGGCGCCAGCCCTACATGGAGTTTATTACCACTGCTCTCTATCCCAGAATTTCCATGCTTAGGAGCCGACTGCTTTATCGCGTCATAGCAATGCAAGCTGCCGAATGGAGAAAGTTAGTAGGCAAGCGATAACCCGCCAGGATGTTGAAGACACTTCTCCTGCTACCTGCGTTTGCTACCATTGTTCCAAGTTGGGAGTAGAAACACTTTCACCCTGGCAATGCAGGAATGCCTTTTAACCCACCTGTTTCTGTGAATCTGTCATCGCACCAAAGCGCGCAATGTTCTGCTCAGTGAGGCTCTGTGGTAGAAGAAGTCGATACACCTCTCTCCAGGTCATGCCTCCAGTCAGGAAAGCTGATACGAGCCGGCGGGCATATATGCAGGTCTGCGGCGTGTTTGTGAAACCTGAAAAGACCATCGGGCTGAGTTTACCCTCCCCCTCGACGCCATTGCCACCGCCGTCTCCCTCCTCCTCCTCCTCCTCATCATCAGATAAGAATGGGTTCTGCATCGCTGTCGGGTCGGCTCTGCGCCGAGACAAAATCAGTCGCCTGAGAAGACGCTCGTTGTGGTGGCGCTGCCTGTGTGACAGACTGCTGCCGCTACCGACACCCCTGAGCGTCTCAGGCTCCGGGATGAGGAAGGGCTCCCCGTCTGCATCTGCTGGCAGAAGATTGTGGCTGATGCGTCGCAAATGCTCCATCTGACTGCACCCGGGCGAGAGGCGGACTGCGCCCCCCGGCACCCCATGTGCCTTGTTGCCGCGGAGAACCGAACCGGGCAGGTCATAAAGTGCGTTGGAACGTAATGTGCGTGAGATTTGATCCAGCGGACTGGCGAAAATGAAGCCTTCGCACATATTCCAGTCCTGCAATAAATGAGAATGGGGAAGTCTTGGCGAAACATAAAAATATTCAAGGGGGTCAATGAGCATGCAGTGAGGAGAGGCGCCTGTTGCCGTGAAAATGCTATGTCTTCCAGTTAAATCTGAAATATAAAGTGATGTGTAGGGAAGAAGAAAACAATTCAATCGCCAGACCCATATCTTTATTCATGTGGGCTTTCAGACTCCAATAAATGCCAGTGAGCAACCGGGTGTAGCGTATAATATCCCATGCCTAAACTGTCTTTGTAACTTCACAGGTCATATTGAATGCATGCTCGGATCGCACATACACGAACATGAGCTAACAGTGCGATAGGGTGACAGAGCATCACAAGTGACTGCCCATTGCAGCCACGAAGACAGTCGCTCACGCTGGAAGTAAGACAAGTCACGAATCGATTGGGGGCTGGGCCACTGATGAGAACTCAGTCAATCGACTTATCGATCTGGCGTCGGAACACAGTGCCCTGCACGGTACTGACGTTTGATTGGTTCCTTGAAAATATAACTGTTGCTTGTCTTGTTGCTGCCTTGACCTTCAAAGATGGACTCCAGGATGAGTTTGAAAGCTCAGATAAGTGAAGAAATTGTTCCGATGATCGATCAGCCTTTATCTTCCATACTTGCACATACACCAGGACTACACACATTCACCTCAATTTATAGGTATTTCCTTCCAGATCAATTTAAGCAGCCTGTAAACTCAAGCACACAGATGGAAGTTATGCCTTTTGGTAAACCAGACTGAGTGGAAAATAATGACTAGCTTTTGCGAGCACAAGATAGCAGTTAAACAGGGATATCCACCATCTCTCGTGGCTAACCATGGTCTGTAGCAAAACCAAACCTTAATTTCTCCAGCACGTCAAGAATTTGAAGAACTACCGGCGTATTGGGTGACCGAGGTGTGGGAATCGACTCCAGCAGTCCGCCCCACATGCGTCGAACTCGCGCCTGCATATCAAGCACTACGCGGCCAACTTAAAGGATGCAGCCCAACCGCTTGACTAGCGGCTGTCACAAAGATGGATACAGCTAGCCACAACACGTGCCGAGATGATTGGGTAATTCACAATTTAAACTGTTTGGATTGACAGAAGAGCCAGTCCTAAATCATCGGTGAATACATAACTCTACCAAGGGCTTGATTGCTCATCGTTGCCAAGTTTTGAGGTTCCAAGATACACCATACTGGCAACACAGGAACGTGTATATATCTTCAAGTTGGATAAGTAATCAAGCTAGACAAGAGCTTTCCACATTTTACTCATGGTAACTGGCCAAATTAAACTTTTATTTGCACGTAAGGAGGACCTTTTTGCGAAAGCAAACTGTAATAAAAATGAATAACGTTATTGGACAAGTGAAGGTCGTTTACTTCATTATATTTGAGGATAACAGGCAGAGTCTTTGAATATCCTATTATTTATTTTTTAGCAAAGAAAGTGGAGAGGAATAAAGCAGGTTAAAAAGGCAGACAGAGGAGAGTGAGGTTAACTTAGGCCTTTTCATGAATCTGTTGGCCTTGTTGCTTAATTTAGTGAAGTAACGTGGAATGCTTTCCCATACGTAGAGTACATGACAACACCTGAAAGGTGACAACTGAAATTACGGTACTAGGCTAAAGGTAGGTATTTGAGTGGTGGGTAAGATTGAAGGATCAGTTACGGCTAGCAACGCCGTTGGGTGATCGTAATGTTTGGTTTCACCCCAGCCGTAACTGATGTTCTATAACTCTGAACCTCAGAACGCGTCATATATCCTCAGTTCCACTCTGGCCTGTCAACTATAGTGTTAAAAAACCTGAATATGCACCTATGGCTCAACGAGAGGAACAGCAGAAATTATACATTATTTAAGGATGTTAAATAATTGTGCGCATGATTATGTTTCAATGGCCAGCAGCCGGAGCTAGTGAGAGTCATCTACTAGCCGCGAAGGTAGTTTGGTATCATCATAAGTTCCTATAGTAAGGCGTAACACATCTCGCTTAGTGATTGATGCGTTTAAACAGTGAGGCATCAAATTTTCATTACTGTGCATTTTTGTGACCTATTTTGGCGGCGTTCCTTGTCCCTCACCTCGGTTTCTACCAAATTCGCATAAATGGTGATCTAATGGTTATTCTTGAGGAGCGAGTTCCAACCGACAAGACACGGAAACAGGAATGCTGCCATACGCGGAGGCAGAATAGGTTTGTTGCGAATATCAGGTTTAAAGTTAAACTAGGGGTTAACGTAGGGTTTTGGTTAACGTTAAGGTAAAAGGTTGGATTGAAGTTTAATGTTAGAGTTAGGTCTATAGTTAGCATTTGGTGTTAATTTTAGGGTTAGAACATCGGAAGTTTCCGCAAGATGACCCCCACTTAAGGAAGGTTTTCTATCTCGGTGTCTTACCAACCAAGGAGAGAAACAGAAAAAATACACCCAATGTCGAATGTCGGAAGAAAAATAGAGGAATTAGTGGAAGAAAGTGGGCAATTGGACGGAAAAGTGGGAGAGGAACAGTAAAGTAGGACACAATGAATTTTCAAAACGGAAATCAGTTTTCAATATTAACTGGCTAAAAAGGGTTTGCTTGAACGGTGCTTGTGGAATTCCAGATCGAGTCACAAACCCCAATGGGATTAGTGCATCTCGAAACCTGGTCAGTGAACGCGCAACTCTTATAAGTCGTATGCTCGATCACAACTGACAGAAAATCGAGCATGTGGCTCAGTTGGTAAATCGTTCGGTTTAATAACCTCAAATCAGGGTTCAAATCTAATGTATATTTAACTTGGGGTTGGGTATGGCTAACCAGATGCGAGCATCTCAGTCATCTTTGTCTTTCTCAGTAGTCTCATTCCGTCTATACTACTAGTCCCTCCGCCAGCGCTATCGGGGCTCTACATTAAGATTGTCTCATAGCCTGCTCGATAACAATGCACTAGCCCCAGTTAGCTCGCGGCTCGCGATTGTCACCAAGCGTGAGAATTTTGACCTCATTGAATTGCAATGCGTGTCCGGGTCTCGTCAAATGAGCCGCGACTTGAGAATGGGCGACATTTTTGCGCACTGCTGTTGCGTGGTCTGTAATTCGCACCCAACGCAGTTTTCCCGTATCTCTGCTGCTGCTGCTGCTGCTGCTGCTGATGATGATGATGATGATGATGATGATGATGATGATGATGATGACTATACAGTGGAAGCAGTTTCAACATAAGTGTTTTAATGAAACTCGCACAGGTTTGGTATCACGCTCTCACTCCCTACCTCTCTCTCTCTCTCCCACCGGCCTCTTGTTACACTGGAAAGATTAAGTCTGGTCACTGGTGATTAGACAGAGCGCAGTGAGTGATCTGACAGAAAGCACGTCTACGCGGTCCGCAACATGGCTAGTTGCTCTCATCCAGCCGAAACCGGCGTCACACAAATTCATCGATGTTGAAGAATACGTCGCCTTAATTCATCCGTGTTCTTGTACCCATAGTTAACTTGTCAGCCCCATCGTTGGGGTCCCATGCATCCCTAGAAAAATCAATAAGTACATACCAGTGTGTGAGGAGGTTGTCAGTATGTGCAAATGGAAGACATAACACATAATAATAGACGTGAACTACAGCAGGAAGAAGTCAGTAAAAGTTGTGCGTTATCAACAACAAATACTCATTTTACCTACCGACAGAGACACGACGTCCGTGTCGGAGGTCGTGTCATCAAATTGTTGAGAGCTGTGCCCGGAAAGTCCCCGGCGCCAGACACGGCATGCGGCCTCCTCACGTAGATGACGACACAAATCCGGCCCGCCCATCTCCTCCATCTCGTCACCGCCACCACCATCGCCCAGTACTGCCTTCCCATTCACGAATCGGTACGCTTGCATCTGCTCCTGTCTCCTGTGACTGCTGGCGGAGGAGCGTCGGCTATAAAATAAGGCTTCAGGGTTGAGGCGGCCGTCCAGGGAACAAAGGTCGCTCGTCGGGAACTGAAGCTTCCTCGAGTCCACCTTCATGGATGCTCGAGACAGTCCTCCAAGGGTATAGGTGGGTGTTTGTACCACATTCCCGGTCATGTAGACTTGTGGTTTCATCTGCCTGACGTGAAATTAAGGGCTGGAGAATCATTTCATAGTCAGTGCTAATTTTATGCTCACCCGGTTATGAACAAGCTTGATTTAGGGGTATGACCCTTTGGGTTCTTCCTCGATAGGAAGTTAATTTGTTGATGGATTGCCTACTTAAACATTTGCGTATTCAAGAAAGGATGACTAAAGGTTTGACCGCCAGAGCGTTGAAAGAGGGAATCGGTAAAGAAAAATGGCAATTTATGCAAACTTAACTCATCCAAGTTCGAAAATTAGAACAACGGTGGAAGCTGAAACGATAAAATTGGACAATCCCGTGATTAAAACCATGTAAGGTTGGTCCGGTAAGTGAGTTGACTTTCAAATGGTTTGAATAATCACCGAGTTTAAAATGATGCAACCACCACTGGAGACATACAAATATATAGAACTTGCACAAGCCCGATCCAAGTTGCCCTTTGCATACTAAAGCCGAGTAAGACAAATTAGTTGGATGTGTTCGACAATCTTATCAGGAAACACGATTTGAGTCCGAAACCTCAGACACGTTTAACATGGGACCGGTGGTAACAGGGGTTATACGGGAAAGCCATTACAGCGGGAAATATAAGGTGTATGCGGTCCTTCAAAAATTATATTTAATGTTCTTTCCGCTCCATTGAAATGTGTGGGTTGGGCATTACAGTGGGTAAAATAAGGTGTATACCGTCCTTGAAAAATTGCAGGTTTTGCCCTTTCATCTCTTTGAATTTACGAAATTGATAGTACCTGTTTGTTACAAAAATTTGGTAGCCATAGCGGATAGCGACGTGAAATACCTGGGACGACTTCATCGCTGGGTTCACTCCCAGAGACCTCGGCAGAATCCCGTTGCTTCGACTTCCGCGTAAAAAAGGAACATTTTATGGCCTTAAAAATTCGCGAATTGCAGACTTTGGTATCGTCCAGCATAAATTAAACAAGATTTGATCAAGTCGTGGACATGGGACTTCTAATATCATGGTTGGCCTTGCGTTACATTCCAGGAGGGTGATGTTTAGGCTTAATGTTAGGCTTAGGATGATGCGTATTAGGGTTAATGTCAGGAGAAGAAACTATTCCTTCCCTGGAATGAAGCGCAGGACCATCTGTGGTAGGGAGAGAGACCCATATTTCCGTTCCCGACCACGACTGACGTATACAGGATATCAAGTATGCGGTTTTATACTACTAAAATTGTAACAGCGGATGACCACTGTTCGGTGAACTGCCGGTTCGTGCTGGGTTATGGATAGAGGGCAGTTGTATCATAATAGCCAAAAAAATTCCACAGAGCGTCTACCCTCGCAAGGATACTCCGTCGGTGGCATAGGTAGGTTCTTGAATTATCAGACTATTTACAAGCTGTTGGTACAAAAACACATTTTGAGACCCCATTCAGAGTTATTGCAGCACTTGTTCGTCTGCTCCGATTTCAGCATTGCTAGCACATGAACTGGTGTAAGGCTGGATTCTGCAAACTGGTACATGACGATCAGCAGTCATCAGAAAGAAACTACTCTTAGGAGATAGTGGATACAAATGGATCAATTGCCTTATACTTTTCAGAAGTTCCTCATAATTTCCCGAATTCTGGTAGGTAAAAAAAAAAAGGTGGAAGAAAATGTTCGACGGTTCGTTGCACTATCTCGTCAATGTTATTTACTAGTCCTTTAGTTATAGGAAAAATTCTAAAAAAACAAAAAAATGTAAGAAGAAGTTCAGAAAGACTGGCTTCGTGAGAAAGTGTATCCTGCTAGGTTTATTGCAAAGGATATTAACAATGCTGACAAAGACAGAGGAGACCGGAATGGCCATTTCTGGCTTATAAGCCGTCATCAGCCAGTCATTACCAACCTCAGGTGGTGTTCTACCCGAGGCTCGAACCCGCGACCTGTTGACCAGAAGTCCAATGCTCTAACCATTGAGCCACGGGCTCGATGCCATATCGGTTTAGATCTGGAATATGGGCATTCGCTGATGAACGATTACCGATCGTTAACGAAACTCACTGGTCCGGCTCTGCCTTGGGGCTCATTCACAAACCCCACCAGCACCCGCACAGCGGCCAATAGTAGTAGTAAAGGCAGAGGATATGGCTAAAACCACCACAATGACTTTCAAAAAGAAACATCTATTCTTTAAAGTCGCTTTTAAAGGGGAGCTGCCGGTGAACTCCTAAGAAGACTTCTTGATGAAGCTTTAGAGTGAAAATTTCCATCAGCAAGGGTTCGAATTTTATTTTCTTCCAGTCCTATTTCACGCAGAGAATATGAGGGTAGGTTGCTACCTCATACCAGCCCAATGCGCTTTTCGTTTGCTCCCGTGAAGCAGGTAATAGTGATTGCATGATTCAGCGCCTGTCCATAAGAATACGATGAAATCTCCTGGTGTGCTTTTGAAAAGGTAAAATTAGGATCCAAAGCAGTGCTATCCACGCGCACATTGTTGGGTCGGGGCATCGGGTGGGCCCCAAAGACGCTTCTCGTGTGAGCTATAAGATCCCAGCCAAGCTACCCTAAGCTACCGGGCCAAATTATGCAAGCGGCATCAGAAGCGGCCAGTCAGTCAGTCTTGTACACACTACAAAACCTCGTACAAGCTCCGCGTTTACCATAGTACAAGGTCTACTATCTGTGAATAAATCTCCACGTCCTTCCGCTCTCCTCCCTAACAGTGCCTCTTCATCAGCCTCATTGTCTCTGATTACCCCAGAGGCCACTACCTTATTTATTCATCCATCTTGTGTTTTAAGACGAACCCATGAGGAGAATTTGTCGGAAACAAATGTCTGCTCGTTGACTAGGAAAGGGCAAAAAAACTTCCGATGGTCAACATAAACTAGCGCTCCGTTATCTGGATGACTAAACAGGTGTTTTTTTATTATTATTAGCATTATTATGATTTTCGTCGACGAATGAACGAGGAGGATCCCTGCGTGTGGCCTCCGAAAGGAAACGCGCCAAGAACTGTTGGCACGATCAGCGAAGTAGGGGCGTAATCAGTTCAACATTGACCTTATGCGGAAAATCTGGTCAACAACGCGTGGTTTTGCTTCTTCATTTATAAGCATTCAGGTAACGGGGCATGTTGTTAGAAACTGAGTTTAAATACCATTCGAAGATTAAAACAGTAAAGCTATATTACATTGCTTACACTCGGTTCTAAATGTTCAATACTAAAAGGTATCCGATTACTCACCAGCCCTGTCTTCCTGCCTGTTTCTCGCGGTAGAACTTTTCAAGCACTTAGGAAAACCCTCTCATCTCTGCCTTATCGTTTCCTTCAACCTGGGGTTGGGTATGGCTGGCTGATGATGGTTAATAAGCCAGAAATGACCATTCCAAGATCCCTTTTTTTGTCGGAAATTTCATTCTTCCAATATCACTAGCCGCTGTGCGGTTGCCAACGGGTGAGTCCTGTAACCGATCGGTGAGTGCCCACGCCCCATACATGCATATGTATGTATATATATATATATATATGATAGTGTGGGGCTCACTGATCTGCTTAAGGAACATGTATGTTCCGTTGTGCCCTGGAGCTCAGACTAGAGCCCTCGCAGGCGGTCGCATAGCGACGTGTAGCATATTTTGATAAGGTGGAACCGACAAAGACAAAGGAAACCGGAATGGCCATTTCTGGCTTATTAGCCGTCATCAGCCAGTCATACCCAATCCCAAGTGTGGCACACCTGGGATTCACTATCATCACATTCCCGATCACAACCGACAAAACAACGAGCCCGTGGCTCAATGGTAGAGCGTTCTACTCAAATACCAAATGTCGCGTGTTCGAATCCTGGGTGTGCCACACTTGGGATTGGGTATGACTGGCTGATGACGGCTAATAAGCCAGAAATGGCCATTCCAGTCTCCCTTTGTCTTTGTAGTATAATGTTTGCTGTTTCCAAGATCCAAGTACACAGACCCCGTCAAAAAACATACATCTTTGAGCCTTAGCTTTCTGCCTGAAAATAAGTGATTAATAGCATTTGTGAGTCTTCATCCGCACACAGGTGTGGAAGAGCGTAAACAAAAAGGAATGAACAGGGGCTTACAAGGGGCAGAATTGGATCTTCACGACTGAGATGAGATCAGACCGTCAATGAAGGGGTGAAACTATCAAGCTATGCGGCTGGCAGTAAAGGGCACGTGCGCATCGTGCGAGCTGAAAATTCACCAATGGCGTCGAAGACGAGGGCGTAACGATGGCAACTGGGCGAACATGTCTGCGCATTGGCACAAGCCATTGAGTGATGGACGTAAAAACAAAAGAGGTAGAGCATTTTTAGTGACTTTCTTGCTTGTGTGAGAACCGGTGCGTGGGTGTGTGTTTGTTTGTGTGCGCGCTCAGGTCAAGCAGTTCTGTCTATGATGTCATCGTGTATGCGTGAAATAGAGAACGAAAAAACTGATCTATTCACGGTATTTCTGAAATACAGAACCATTAATTAGTTGTATAAAATCTGGTGGGATGAAGGTGAAAATAAAATGTCAAAAGGTCTCACTGACATCCGAAAATGCACTCGTGCTCGCATCGTTGACTGTGCGAATTTAACTTGCAGGAAAAAGGGATTGCAAGTTGACCATGGAGTTAATAGCGAAACGCATGTCCATGCTCCGCTCCAAGAAGAAAAGGTTAGATATGTAACGTTCTCGTCACAGTTTGCGGACTAATCTGCTGGGGAGAGGAAGGAACGTGGCATTCGGCTTGACATCTTCTGTCGCAGGGTTCCTTAACCTGGGTCGGTAGAGCCATTAGAACGCATCAAGTAGACTAAAATATGGAATTTCATTTTTGATCTCTTAGTAGGTGTGTGAAAACTTCACAATCATACAAAATACAAGTTTTTCACCATCACCAACGCCGCCATCATCATCATCATCATCATCATCATCATCATCATCATCATCATCATCATCATCATCATCATCATCATCATCATCATCATCATCATAATAATAATAATAATAATAATAATAATAATAATAATAATAATAATCATCATCATCATCATAACCCGCATAACCGCAGGGAGAGTTCCTAGTCTAGTGGCTCACTCAGAAATTGTGACTTTGGATTTTAACCGTGGTGAGAGTTTTCCTGTGGGAGATTCTCGACGTTCCCAAGTGGTTGCTTGATCAATGTACGATCATACCAGCAACCAGGCAGGTGAATATGTTTGTATCACTGATTACGATTTCGTCAATATAGCCTACTCCTCCTAATTTTGGTCTGTGAACTTTATCAAATCAGGTAAAATGCAGTCTTTGCATGAATTTGTCCTCAAATGAACAAGTGTACTAACACGACAGTTTAGCTATCCCGCCTCCCCATCCCGGATGGCGAAAATAAGTTAAGTTTGATTTTGGCTTTTCAGGCGTAAGTTTAAAAAATTTCAGTTCCAGATATTCTCGAAGTTCTTTTGTAGTTCAACTATGCATTGATGGATGCGGAAGCAAACAGATGGATATATATGACTAGTTCATGGATTGTGAACCCCTGATATTGCCTCACACTTTCAAAGCTTAAACCCCAGCGTGATTAATTGTGGAAGACTTATAAGGAACATGAGTTTATGAAATTGGAACGCGATCACGAAAAGTGACCGTTATCCGTTATAATGCTGCCTTTTCGGTTGAGTAGGGTTATAGGAGGCGAGATTAGACCGCGCCGCTGATCGACATGTCGGCAGACGATGTCTGTATGCGTCGACGCTATCAAGATAGTCTGTCGAAGAGAGTGAACTGGACAGCCGGTGTGGAGTGAGAGCTTTGGACCGCTGGAATTTGTGCATTCGCAGCTCAGCTTATGTGATCTTCGATGGGAAAATTTTAGCATCCTGTATATAAGGCAAATATAAATGGTTAACGGCCAGACCAGAACGCATTCAGTTTTGCCAGCTTTTTGAAAAAAGAATCACTTTTCGCTTGAAAGGCCTTGTTTCTTGCCTATGAAGGTTATTTTGAGTGGGACCCATCCCACTTAATAGCCCGTTTGGCGGGAATTAGCAGAAGACACACCTATCAAATGAATATAACTTAAAAACTAGCTAGGCAAATGAAAATCCGTTGGTAAAAACACGAGCACTGGAACCCTTTATCTGGCAATACAGGTGACATTGCGCCAAATTCTAGAAAATTCCAAAAAGTAATCGAAAATTCAAGTCAACCCGACAATCGATCTCAACCCTAGCCTTAATTCTGAGTTCAATCTTTACCCTAATCCTAACACTTACCTCATTATCTCTAGAAATTAGCACAAGGTCCCCGGAATAAGGGGCGGGTTCCACTCTCCTGTCTTGCCGATCTGATGCTATTTTGAAAATATGAATGCCGGAAATTTTGAAGGAGTTAACTAATTCAGAAGGTTTGTGTATAAAATACAGTTGAGAACCCGTGTCATGCAAAATGCCGACATTTGTGAAAGATTGATAATCATTCGCAAAGCAGCACTAACGCATGTACCAACGTTTTTGAACAAATAATAAACAAACACAGGAAAAATTTAAAATTTAAAGTGAAATGTACAAAGTAATATTACGTTGTTGAGGAATACTAACTTTTTTAAAAACCGGCAAACTCAGAAAACGTAAATAATCACTGTGATTGCAACGAATAAATTTGAATTGTCAGGTGATAGCGTAAGCATACCATTCTGTGTATATTAAGAGAACTCTCCTTTTGTCAAGTTTATTTATTGGTATTTCTCATGCTGTATTACAATTCTTTTCAGCTCGTCCTTAAAATACCGGATAATATTTCAAGATTTTCACTGTTTTAAATTGCTTGGTAGTAAATTTTGATCTTATTCTATGTGTGTATCAAAACCTTCAAAATAAGATAGTTCTTAAAAGCACCTAAAGAAACAGTGAGATTTAGGATATTCCCTCTAGTGGAGATGGCCGTTTGCATCATGTTTGTAAATTTTGACCCAAACATGAAAACTCATTGCCGAGAAAAATGAACGTCCATAACAAAAGTCGACAAAAAATATGCCTAAGGTTAAAAAAACATTTACTAATAAGTTAGCCCTTTATTAAGCGCACTAATTAGATATTTTGCTTATGAATATATGCGGAGTTTATCTTTTTCCAAGGTTAAGTCACGTAGGGTCAAGTTTTAACGTCCACGGGCCCTGTTCTACGCCCTCGGAGCGATAACCACTGACCACTTCTGTAATGCCAGTTATTTTGTCTACTTCATTTTAGTAAGTAGATTGAAATGCGTATAATTTGCGGTGCAATTCACACAGCAACCGGAAAGCATGGCAGTAGAGTTGGGCTTAGGAATAGGGTTGACGATAGATCTCCTCGAACCCCAATTCTAACCTTGCCCATTTGTTCTTTATTTATAACCGCTTTACTGCTGTACTAACTGGTTTGCCCGAACGGTTAGGTTCCGGTAGCGAGGAGCTGCAACTGCTAATAGTAATACATTGCGTACGAGTGTAATTTGGCATTATCATAATATTTATTTTAAAAAAGTGCAGAGCAGGTTGGTTTAAGGACTGGTGCAGTGAAAAGGTTTTCATTAACCTTTTTACTTTAGCCAGTCCCGGGGTTCTCACCCATGCCACCTGGATATTTACGATAGCCTAATAACTGTGAACACGAGAGTTTTTTTCAAAGAGAAAATGGGTGGAAGCTGAGCGTAGCTGAGGAGTTGGCGCTGGAGCGGCACAAAAGGGTGAAAGAAAACTTCGCGGCAAAAACGCCTCAGGGAGATAATGACCACCAGACAGACGCCAAATATGCCTCAAACATCCTTTGGGTGACACCCGCTCGCAAAGGCCGGAGTGGGGGTGATTAAGCGTACCTCATGCCAGTCCTGTATTTACTATGGCCAAATGCCAGTTAACCGAAGGTGGTGGTCATTCAGTCGCCCTACCAGGTCGCGAACTTACCGAACTGCAGGAACCTGAGTACTTGTTGTTAATTCATCCAAGTCTGTACTCAGCTCTAAACCAGCCTTTGGGACGCTTTGGTCTGACGGAAACCTACCGAACGCATGCATGCTTTTGCCAACGGATCGTCTGAATCTGATCTCTCAAAATGTTCATTTCAAAAGGTTGTTTTGACTCTACTCTGGATCTTTGTGTATTGAGTTATCGCCCGTAACTTTTTCAACTAATGTGTTTACTCCGTTTTCAGCACATTCGCCGTACTTTAAGGAGTTATTAAAATAAAATGTTGGAACCGATACAGTTTGAGCTGTTTTTCATCATCATCAAAACTACTCTTCATTAACTCCGTACATCTCCATTGGGTGAAAACACCTGCACTATCTCCATTATATAAGACAAGCAGTTTGGTCATGTGTGAAATAACTGCGAGAGTCATCCGATCGGGCTTTTGGCTGGAGTACCCAGATTCGGAATTAAGAAGTCGGCTCTCGTTATCACCGTGTACAGGCGAACCCAAAGCATGTTTTCTTCATTTAGCGCCTTGTGTATCACGAGCGAGGACAATCATCGCGTTGCACAAGGATCCCTTTCTGCTACGCATTTTTATTGGATGACGTTTGAAAAGGAATGATCGAATACACTTTGTTGCCGGTTAAACTGACGGTCCACTAGGCAGTAAGGCCAACAATTATATACACTCATTGGTAACTTCATATGTTCCATATATGAGGAGTGGTTTTATGTGCACTGTTTCCATCCAGTAGGTGAACAAAGTTCCAAAAGTGGTCTACATTTACGAAACATGTCTATTCACTTGGAAACAGAACCATACACATCGAACAAAACTCCATCTTTATAATAAACGACTTCAAATTTCAATGAAAACACAGCAGAGATCAAATATGTGAATCTATTGAGAAAATAGAGCATTATAACTCCTGTAAAACGCAAAGAATGATGCAAACTACGTAATTATTTAAAGTGAACTTTAAATTTATGTGAATTTCATCCCGGAACTCTCACCTTTGCGAATATCAAATAACTCTCATTTGACCAAAGTCGGACAGAATCGGTAACCTCGACGGGATACAAACCCACGACAGCACGGGAAGGCTGCAATAGAGTTTGTTCGCCCGCGGCAAAATGATTTAAGAGGGCGTGCCGGTCTTCGTAGAAGTTGTGTTTCACCTCTTCGGGACTGCTCATTGCGAGGGGTACAGTAAGCTATGACAGGGGGAGTGACAATTTTCTCATAAAGGGCCAACCTTAGGGCCACGAGAGGGTCAGTGAGGTCCCGAGGAAGTTTAGTGCGGCACCCAACGCTTTCAGTTGCCTCTGTGCGGAAAAGCGGATCTCGATAAGAACTACAATAGCTACTTTGTAAGGAGTCCATTTGTGGGTGACCAAATATTTCCTCCTTTCTGTTTGGTTTCTCATTGTTTCTCTGGCCTGACAGGTGGGTCACTGCTCACTCGGGTAGATTTTGTGGAGGCACAAAGACGGGGACGAGGCCTGATATTTGCAAAAACATTTCGACTGAAATGTTTTGCATCTACCTGTCACGGTCCGTTTGCTGATGACGCGTTCTGCCAGCAAATTTTAAGGCACCTGTCCCCGCCCCCTCTCCCACGATGGGATACCCAGCAATGCCCCAAGCGGCTGCCGAATTCCCTATGGGCTTCGCCAATGGCCACTGCTGTTTGGGGCAGCAACTAGGATTTTTGTGCTCAATAAGTCCCTCATTCTGGTGCTTTCTGTCTTCTAATACAACCCGGGATTTGGCCTGAGGATTGTAGTGCTTAGGCCTCGTACCGCGTTCCCTGAGGAGTTTTGCGAGAACAGTAAATGTACTACTTATAAGAAGGACTCGTTAACACCCCCTGTCCTGTCTGTGCTAACAGGCCTGGTTGTGCCTCCTAAACGGACCACGTGGTAGATGCGTTGGACCACAACGGGGGCCACATCAGGGCACGGCAGGCGTTATTTGGGTTGCGCTCCCATAACAAGTGCCGAACATAGAGGTGTGGTGGCACGCCAAGGGGCGGCTAGGACTTAAGGGACCCAGCCGCACCAGCCACCTGCGTCCTCTCCCGCCTCCGGTCTTCTTGACTCTGTCTTGACACCAGGCTCAGGTGGGGGAGGAGGAGAGAGTGCGGTAGATGCAGCGCAAGTCTACTATCACTTTAAACTAATTCACGAGCAAGTCACCGTTCCTGCTCCATTTTCCCATGGAGCATACGGTGGACATTTTCGGACTACGACGGTCGAGCTGTCGGTTGGTCACCTATTCGGCTCATCTCACTAAATGGACATAAACAATTCAACCAGCAGCCATGCATGACACATTGCTGACACAGCGACCATAAAATGTAATATGACAGGGCCGCTTGCGAGACTGTGAAAACGGTACCGTTCGGCGAAATCTGGATATGGTCGGGTATGGTATGAGTCAGCAGGAAACGTTCAGCCACTGCACCCAACCTGATCTCTATTCGAGTAAATGACTCGAACAGACCGCTGGTAAAGGGGAGAAGAATGAGTGAACCTCAACCATCATGGTGCTTCTGTGAATTCACCATTATAATAAATCTGACGCATATGCTAAGGGTCGTTGCCTGGATCGCTGCTACCTGACCCCTAAACGGGAAACGGGCGGTTCCTGTTCTCGGGTAAATGGGAGACAGAAGAATGAGAGAAATCCAGGGGGATTCCCCATCACAGCGATTCTGTGAATGTGCCACTATAATAAACCTGACCCGGGTACACTTATCACGATGGGTTAAAGGCTGGTCACTGACCGGATGCCTCCTTCTAAATGAGGCCCTTTATATAAAGGCAAATTTTGTGTGATCCGAGCTAGAGGGCGAGCTCATTTAGCATCAGCTAATACGACCAATCGCAGTTTAGGGCAGCCCCAGTGCTTTGACCTATCATTTCGCGTCAACCGTCATGGGTTTTAAGGCTGCTTGGTGAATGAATATAGTGGTCCTACTCCAAACCGAGGATCTGATTACAATAGCTCTTCCAGGCGGGCTTTTTGAATTGAGTCGCCATTTTTTCCGCTCTCCATTCGCATTTAAATTGATTGGACTATTTGCTCCATTATAAACCGATTTTAAACCCTCTTTGTTTATTCGAACTACAAAAATAAGGCTATCAGCGCCCGACGCTGGCACCGTTTCGAAGGAAGTCCAAGTTGAGACTCATTCAAGGATGGTTCTTCCTGATTTAGATAGTTGAAGTCTTCGGCCATTCCTTTGTGATCTTCTGGTGTGATGTGGTCTGTGTGCCCAATCTTATTCACTGTGAATGGAGGGTATTTTTTGCTGAAATCTTTGGAATTTTACTTTCAAATAAAGCGTTTCTCTTTCTCTTCTTTCTTATATTGTGGCCTGCAGTACCCTCTCCCTTGCCTAAGATTTGTGACACCGCATCACTAAAGCCCCGCACTTTCGGAATTGGGAGTAGGCCGCGTATGGCAGGAGTAGACGGGCTGTTGAGTTTTATAAGCCACTGAGTCCACACTAATTGAAGCGGCTCTACTCCGGGCGCCTGTGCCTGTGCCAACTCTCACGAGTTCTTGCACATGTACACCACTGGCAGTTTGGTTCTTGGTCAATCAGGGCAGTCCATTCCGCAAAATGATCTTCAAGGTCAACTCAGGCGTGACCTTGCTCAAGGCGCTGTGACGGCTCCCCAACTCCCACTCTGGACACTGCTCTTGAGGCGCCCGAGGTCAGGTCTCCTCCGCGTGTGATCTCATTTCAACCTGTTCTCCAATCTTTCTGGACAAAATATGATATCCACTTTATCAAAATTTTATCCAATATTTCTCTTCAAAAGAATACAGCAAGCTCCCAATTGGCATTCGTAGTGGCTAGGGTCTTGCTATGGCCTGAGAAGTCGCGATACCAATCTCCAAACTTCGTGACTTTGTCCTGTTTTCGGAGATCAGGGCCTTGTGAAAGAAGTAGTAGCAACAAGCGTTCACGTCACTTTAAACAGATTAATATAAAAAATTACATCTGCATCAATCGCGTGTCGTGATAGTGTACACTGTCAATGCAACCGTCAAGTAGTCCTGTTGTCTACCTGAATTTTATACACCAACTCTGGGTCCTTGCAGTCAAACCTCCGACCTCCCTCATACAGGCCTATTTTTCTACATGTCATCTAAAATCTATTACTTGCTTCATTTTCAATACGAAAGGAATGAGCTTAAGTCTCATGGTTCAGAGGAAAGTTGGCAAATGGATCGGCTTTGGTAGTTCTTCACTACGTCAGCGCATATAAAATGGCTGAACTTTGTATCTTTTATCGCTTAGTGATCATTTATTTTTATGCACAACAAGAGCATACAAAAACATTTAAGGGGATCTCAGAAATATTTGAATAATAAGTATAATGGTCTGAAACGGTAATATGAACGCCCAGTACTAGCTATGGCCTGCGTTAAATTACAGGGGGCAGGGTGGTTATCTATTCCCGTGTCTTATTTTTCAATCTTGTCTTGACACCAACCCTACCTCTCATAATCGTATCCATCATAAGCCTAGTCCTAACCCTACTTCTGACCCACCTAACCCTAAACACTAACATTAACTCTAACTACCATACTCCTAATTCTAGCACGATGTTTTACTAAACACCAACCAGAAACCTAACCCTAACACTCAGGGCTCCATACCCCTGGGCCCTGCCAGCACGGACCGTGAAAATGGGGATAAGATGAACCCTTGATATCTCATCTGTCTCCGTCAGTCGGGTCAAGTTGAATTTTAGTGCGATCAACGTTCTATTATTGAACTTCGCCTGTGCTACATCCTCTTCGGTGGTATTTTTGGGTAATCAATACGCGTCAAGGAATCCTTGTCAGAGGAAAGTCGTGCAACGCTCATGTAACCGAATCGACGAATCTTGAATGACCGTAAGACTGTAGGGAGGTTGCCGCCCATGGCACACCACACACCGCACCTCCCTATACGACTGTCCAATTCGAAGATATCCACCGTGTTCTCCACAGCATAGTGGTGCAGGGACGGTGACTTGCGCTGGATTATAGTGAGAGCAGACTTGCAGGTCATATATCTCACTCTCTGATCCACTCCCAAACCTAAACCCCGTGTCAAGACAGAGTTAAGAAGACTGGAGATGGGAGAGGGTGCAGGCCCACGCACTGTGATTCAAAACAAACAAGAACACAAAAACACAAGTGCAGGCCGCTCAGATCTCAGCTGAGTGGCAGTGCCATAAAGGCCACATTAAGAAGGAGCCATTGCAGCCTGACTCTCACTCCGCAAGTCAGCCACTGCGCACAAACACAAACTGGGTTGACCACGTGGTTCGAGGTATCCTGTCAGTTGGAAACCATCCAAACCACGGTTTTTAGCGCACCGCGTCAGAGTGTTTAGAATGAGGAAAATGCGCTGAGCCATCGACCACACTCACTCCCCACCCCCGCAATCAGACCACCGTCCGAGCCGGTCAGTTTTCTGATGCGGGAGTGGGTGCAGTGGTTCACCGGGCTGGCGAACCCGACAGCGCGCGCCACAGCAAGACCTGGCCGCCTTGTCCGCTTGAACGGAGGGACTTATGCGATGAGGCTGGGGATGATCTGTGAGTTGTGCCCCCTAAACGAGGTCCCCTAACAAATGCCGAACATGGGGGGTGCGCGTACACAACATGAGCACATGCAAGTGCAGGCTCATGCCGCACCCACTATGGGAGATTAGTAATCTGCGCCCGACCCCACCTCCTGTCTTCTTGACAATGTCTTGACAGGGAGCACAGGCGGGTAAGGGAAGAGAGAGTGTGGTAGATGCTGTGCAAGTCTACTATCACTTAAAACTAATTTACATGCAAGTCACCATCATTTAATCACCCTGATGTGCACCATACGGTCGACATCGTCGGATTACAATGTTCGAATTGACGTGTGTATGCATGAGTGGGAGAAGTGTGCCTCAATGCAGTCTAGCCTACGGGGTTCATCGGAGGTTAAATCACTGCACCTAGTGTGCACCATACGGTCGACATCGTCGGATTACAATGTTCGAATTGACGTGTGTATGCATGAGTGGGAGAAGTGTGCCTCAATGCAGTCTAGCCTACGGGGTTCATCGGAGGTTATCGTAATAAGACACCGGTAGCGCCAGTCCGGAGGTGATTACGCAGGGCCCTGTATGCCGGTGCCAGATCGATAATTCGATTGACTGAGTTCTCATCGGAGGCCCAGGCTTCAATCAATTTTCGGCTTGTCTTGCATCTGGCGTGGTCTATTTGGAACTACAGTGTTCAAAGTTACATAGCGCATGTCAGAATTAGTGAAAGCAGGTGTTATAGCGCTAGGAAAATACACTGACACTGGTTTATCAACGCTCACTGATCGTTACCAGAACTCACTCGTCTCATCCTGTCTTTGGGTTCAGCTGCACCGCGACTAGTAACCCGTATCTTAATTATTATAGTGCTGGACTTCTGATCAACAGGTCGCGGGTTCGAGCCTCGGGTGGCGCACCCCCTGGGGTTGGTTATGACCGGCTAATGAGAGAGAAATCTCCATTTCCGTCTCCATTGTCTTTGTCGGCATTGCTAATCTGCCTCTTCTCTTAACTCACAGTTTTGAACGTGTTTAACCCACTCGGCACAACTACCGGTCGTGAAATCAGTATGTCCGGACAAGGGGCCATCGATTGGACGGTTTAGAGGTCACTGTTAGTGCATGCTGGCGAACGGCAGTGTACAACTGACAACCCGTATTGACAGAGACGGTAAAAGGTCAGAGTACATGCGCGAGCAAACCTCGAGTCCGCATGTTCTTGCGCCCTTCGCACCTTCTGCGGTAGGGGTGGTTTTCTATAGCTAACCTGTGCGAGCGTGGACGGACGGCGAACACCCCAGCACTTTGAAATGTTTTATGTAAGTACCTCTGATCCCAGTAGACAGTGCACAATTGCGTAAATCGATTGCTTCAGATTTGAGGTCAATAGTCCCCTTGGCCTATGTGGGAATTGCAGTCGTTCCATAACTGGGGGCTTGAGTATAGTCAACTTTGTTTACACTCGCAACTAATTTGCACTTCTTTTGACAATGTGAATGTTGGTGGCGTAATTCGGATTATTAGTGGATGTCTTTCTGGTCATAAGGGCTACTAGTTAGGGGAAGCACCACATATGTACCATTTGGTCGCTCCATCTGTCTCGTACAGGTGGTGAATGCTCCTGTGGCCACCTCTAACTGGTGCCTAACGCTCACCTGTAGCTCCTTGAAGCTGAGTTCTTCCCAGCAGCCAAACCCCGGGCAACCGTCACGACTGTTGGGATAAACCAGGTGGAGGTCTCCGGGGCTGTGTGTGTCTCCACACCCGGTATGCCTGACTCCCGACCTTCCCACCTCCCCCCTCTCAAAACGTCCTACGGTGGGGGCGACAGCAACCCCGTAGGTGGCCCAGGCTAACTCGGGTCATTCTCCCACTAAACAAACCGTGACCCATAGTGGAGTTCGACAGCCGTCTGTGATGTCCGAGCAGCCCTATTTAGGGACAGCACTGCTTGCCTCCTCGCGCAGGAATGGGCTAGAAAAGGTGCCCTAAACAAATGCTGGTTATCACGTCTTCTGCAGCTGGCGGCGGCTCGCAGATCGCAAAATATGCGGTCGTACAAGACAAACAAACAATAATACTCCTCGTCCCCATCCCCTGCGCCATACCCTCCGGGCTGCTCGGGTGAGTCCGCACACACTAGCAGCCTGGAATGTTCGCTCCCTTTTAGACAATCCGAGAAGCAACCGGTGGGAACGGAGAACGGCGTTAGTCGCTCGGGAAATAGCGCACTACAAGGTGGACATTACTGCTCTCAGTGGGTGGGTGTGGAAGAGATAAAGTGGTCAACAACTTAGCGCATTTTCCTCACTATAAACAATGTGACGCGCTTGAAACTATCACGGTGCGCTCAAAGCCGTGGCTTGGAAGGTTGCCAATCTGACGGACTGGGACCGCGTGGTCAGCCCAATAAGTGTTTTGTGTGGAGTCACTGACTGGCGGACTGAGAGTCAGGCTGCAATGGCTCCTTCTTAATGTGGCCTTTATGGCACTCCCACTCCGTGGGATCCCAGGGGCGGCTTCGGCCGCGCCAACCACCTGCGCCCTCTTCCATCTCCGGTCTTCTTGACTTTTTCTTGACACCGGGCTCTGGTGGGGGAGGAGCAGAGAGTGCGGTAGCTGCAGCGCAAGGCGACAGTCACTTAAAATTAATTCACGCGCAAGTCACCGTCCCTGCATCACCTGGTGTGGAGCATACGGTGGACCTCGTCGAAATCGATGGTTGAACTGTCATACATCTCTGACGATGGACTCCAGTAAGAGTTAAAAATCTCAGACGCATAAAGCCATGATGCCGGTGAACGAACAACCTTCTTCTTCACTTATACACACACCTTGAATGTGGACATTCGCCTCTATTCGTGAAAACTTTGGGCGCGATACACTTCGGACAGCTCGAAACTGGGTAATATTCGTTACACGAGAAGTAGCAACGTACGAGCAACTACGTTTTTTGCACCAATGCGTGCAAGATGGACTGACGCCGCGATGCCTGAGATATAAGTAACCCGTTAAAATGTACATGTGCAGGGAAGTTGTCAGGCGATTTATAAAGCAGATGACGAGAGTTCTGATCGATGACTGCCACCTGTGTCTAAAAAATACAAGCCCGTGATGGAGCATAATAAGAGAGAGTGTGCCCTTGTTCTCTGTGAGGCTATTACGGATGACCTTGGTAAGACAATCTCGGCTCTATCGCAGCACAGACAAGGCAAGAAGCGAGTAATTTTGGAACAAAAACGGAAAAGTTACAAGCATCCGAGACATGAAGCTCGAACTTGGTCCACAACCTCTCATCCAAGCAACTAACTGAGCAACAACTACGGGTGCTGTGGCATGAAGCTTGTTTTAACACCGCCGATGCCGACGCTGTCGACTTTATTGCAGCCCTGGAATTCATGCTTGTGAGAACTGAAACAAACGAGGATGAGAAACACTCCATCCGACAGCGTGTAACATCTTTGCTGATGGCACACAGGCCAACCCAATGCGTTTCGAAGAGTGAGTCAAAATCTATGAAGGAACTCAGGACGGATGAACAAGTTATCATTTTACCCGCTGATAAGGGGCGATCAACTGTCGTAATTAATCGAGAAGACTACAATGAGAAAGCCAAGGCTTTTCTTGACGATAGAGAATTTTACAAGCCAGCCCAGAACGCACAAGCCAAAGCAGTAGCAAGTCGGTTTGATAAATTACTCGGAGAATTCAAACGCCAAAATGTGATTATAGAGAACGATCGGTGCCAAATGAAACCAACGGATATGGCTCTGACTCGCTTCTATGGTCTGCCAAAGGTCCATAAACCAAATGTTCCACTGCGGCCAATAGTCGCCCTGAAAGGCAGCCCCACCTATAATCTAGCAAAATGGATGTACTCGAAACTGAAATTCCTCCAAAACAATTCACCTATCTCAGTCCGTTCGGCCTCCCAATTCCTGGCAGACCTCCAAGGTTGGAGGATTCAATTGAAAAATCGATGGTCTCTTTTGACGTGACATCCTTATTCACATCCATCCCGCCGCGTTTAACACAAGGAGCCCTGCGCAGGAAACTTTAGGAGTCATACGACGAAAACCAGTGTTCTCTCAAAATTGAACACCTTATGAAGCTATTCGAATTTTGCCAAAAGACCTACTTCACCTTTGCCGGAGAAACCTATGAGCAGATCAAGGGAACTCTAATGGGCTCCCCAATCTCCAGTTTAGAGGCAGATTTGGTCCTACAAGAGCTAGTAAAGATCGCTTTCACCCAGCAGCAACCTAACTTTTGGCGCCGTTACGTAGACGACACATTTGTTATCGTGAAGAGGAACATGCTGCATCAGTTCCATTATTTAGAATTTATA
Source organism: Schistocephalus solidus (assembly GCA_017591395.1). NCBI lineage: Eukaryota > Metazoa > Platyhelminthes > Cestoda > Diphyllobothriidea > Diphyllobothriidae > Schistocephalus > Schistocephalus solidus. The sequence continues at coordinate 32,140 of WEDG01000323.1, read as the reverse complement.
TTTGGATAGCACCGGAAAGGCCCTGTCTAAACAAACATTGGTAACGAAATAACGTTATGACGATGTGCTCAGATAAACTGTGCAAATACTTAATAATGTAGACAGAACATGTCTTGCTAGGTCACCAGTAAGCGATGTTTTGAAATTAATAGTGAACTAGAAAGATAGGCAGTGTAAAAAACTCCTACTTTAAAAATGGAGGCAGGGTTCAATAGGCCTTTATTTCCGAAAAGAAGGTAGTAGAAGAACATTTCTTAGGAAAATAAGGTCAGATGGTAGAGTGGGGTAATACTGCAGTAGCATTTTAGAATAAGATAAGGAAACGTCGAGATGGTTCGTTCTTGATCACTCCGGCGTATGAAACCAAATCTCTTGAAAATGCGTCAATAAACTTGAGGCCTCAGCATCTTTGGATCCAGAATTGAATTCTGATGATGGTTAGTATCCAACGAACCGTCAGCCTTTTAGACTGTGAACCACCGAATGTGTACTTCCGAATGACTTCATCGTTTGGATGACTGGGGATATAAGGAGACATCCTGGTTCATGGGGAACTCGATGTAGCGAAAATATAGTTTCAAGAGGGTCAATAAAATTCCCGATTGTCCTTTCTCCGAGTCATGGGGAAAGCTTCTGGGAAAAGGTGAGGAAAATAAAAGTTTAAAAGAATTAGTGTTAAGATAAATGTGCGGTCTTCGCTTGAAAGCAGATAAACTAGTTAACGACCTTATTTCAATTGGAAAGTTATTCTAATGAAAGCTATACCTAGAAGCAAAGAATAGCGAGCGTTAACACGTGGAGGATGCAGGGGGGGGGGTATAATTAGTGCAGAATTTCTTAGGTTATAAGGAAGACTAACGGGGGTAATGAAAGAAAGCTTGGGGAGAGTTGATTTATTATTTAGTCGGAAAAGGAGGCCAAAACCTGCTTCCAGTCTTCTGACCCAAAGAAATTTTAGCTTCGTTAGCTGGCATCTTGTTGAGTAGGAAGTAGTGGAAGGAGTCGGAAACAGGAGTTTTTTTGTGAAATGTCTTTGGACCTCGAAACTGAAATTCCTCTGTAGTAGGCCGGTCGTTCACGGATTCCGATGGGCTTCGTGAGTGAATTCCTGGTTGGGCTAAGGGCGGAAGCAGGCAAATTCTTCTTTCCTAAACGATTAGCTCGAACTTCTCTCGCCGTGGCATCAATCAAACAGAATCTCAGCAGATAATTATATCGATAACGACGTAAGAGGTATAATGTCAATGAAGGTTTCTTGTGAACAATTACCTGATGATCGAAACGAGGAAAGAGGGTTTTAACAAATATTTTCAACAGTACTGGGCGAAAAGGGAGGGAATCGTGGATGGACAATCGAAGCCCAAAGCGTCCCGCTCCAGATCCGACGTGGCTTCCGCGCACCCACCTACAACCCAAAGAGGAGAGTCAACTTAGCACATAGCCTCTGCTTATGAAAGTCGTCGATTAAAACAACTAGAAGCTGGTTCACTCTTACACCTCCAAAACAATTAACCTAACTCAGTCCGTTCGGCCTCCCAATTCCTGGCAAACCTCCAAAGTTGGAGGATTCAATCGGATGAAGTGATGGTCTCTTTTTACGTGAAGTCCTTATTCACATCCACCCCACCGAGTTTAGCACAAGAAGTCCTGCGCAGGAAACTTGAGGAGTCATGCGACGAAACCCAGAGTTATCTCAAAATTGAACATCTTATGAAGCTATTCAAATTTTGTCAAAAGACCTACTTCGCCTTTGCCGGAGAAACCTATGACCAGATCACGGGAATTGTGATGGGCTCCACAATCTCCGATTTAGTGTCAGAATTGGTCCTATAAGAGCTGGAAAAGATCGATTTCACTCCACAGCAACCTAACTTTTGGAGCCGTTACGTAGACAACACGTTTTTCATTGTCAAGAGGAACATGCTGCTGCATTTCCATGATCACCTTAACTCGATCTTCCAAGATATACAATTCACGAGCGAAGAAGAAGAAAAAGATGAGCAGCTCCGCTTCCTTGATGTACTAGTCAGGCGAAGTCCCAACGGCGAAATAGAAACGGCTGTCTACAGGAAAGCGATGAACTCCACGCAAATGCTCAATTTTCACAGCAATTATCCGGTGGATAACAAATGAAGCTGCGTGAGAACACTGTTCAAACGCATCCAGACTCATTGCAGCAACCCGACGGAAATAGCACATGAGGCATCGAATCCCGGGCGAAAACTGTTCCTTTAACTACATAGGACGGACTGGTCGTATGCTTGAATCGCGCATACACGAGCCTAAGCTTGCTGTGAGACAGTTTGAGGGTTTATCGCAAGTGACTGCCCACACCTACGAAACGGGCCACGGGCTACTCGTTTATGTTGCCGTTTCATCTCTGATGATGGAATCTAGTAAGAGCTCGAAAGCTCAGACGAATACAGCCATGATTTTGGTGAAAAAACACCGTCTTCTTCTTCTTCTTCTTCATTTAACTTTGAAACAGCAGCTCACAAGTTGTCTTACTACTGAAAATATTACATACCTCACAATGGCGACATTTACTGATCTATTCGAAAGCAGGACAGATAGATTATTCGGAACATAAATCAGCAATTTATCATTCTAATTATTCCAATATATTTTAGTTGTAATTTCCGATAACTTTTTTCCCCGGTAGACAGGCGACTACTTGCGTGAAATACGCAACTAAGATCCAAGTAAAAACGGACTGTCAGCAGTCAGAGGACGTATGCCAAGTTCACGCATTAATTTTCTAAAAAAACTAAACAGGACCGTATTTCGTATACCAGAAAACACACGGGGTACGCTGGGGGACCCGCTGATGAGCTGTGTCATGCACCGGCACGAGACTGGCGAAACACATGTGTCTGGGCTTTTAGCCAGTGCCTGTGCTGTCAGTATGGTAAGTTGTTACTTAGTTTATACTACTGGCTGCATGTTGGCTGCTTGCAAATATTGCGTGGTTATTCCGCAGCTGCTGGTGGATTTCAGATCAAATATTAATACCAACTTTCGGAACGGGCCTGAAAAGGTTTGCTCGGAAGGAATGAAACCAAGTTTGCGCACTAATTTGCGCAGAAATTAAACAAATCTCTTTAACGTTTCCTCCTGCAAACGCATCAGATCCCTAAAAACAAGTCCCATGCGATAGTTGATTATTTGACCTATTTGCTTATTTCACTTGTGTGTGTACGGTGTAGGATGTACAAGTCCGTGGTGGCGCCACACAGCTAGCATTTGGTCGCCCCATTCGTCTCGTACAGGTTGTGAATGCTCCTGTGGCTGCCTTTACCTGGAACCCAACTCCCACCTGTTACTCCTCAAAGCTGGGTTCTTCCCAGTGGAAACACCGCGGGCAACCGTCACGGCCGGCGGGCTAAACCAGGTGACGGTGTGTACCTCCACAACCGACATGTCTGACTCCCGAAATTCTCACCTCCCTCCTCTATCTCACCTATTTCACTGGTGTGTGTGTGTGTGTTTCCGTTCGTCACTCGGACATAACCAGTGACCATTTGTTTATGTTAGTTCGCAGGCCTAGTCAGACCGCCATGCCAGGAGCCTATCCGCCTGTAGGAGTGAACGGGTTTACACAAGTGACATTCAGTCAACTATGCTTGATTTTAAAAATAAGTATGTTCATTTGGTGGTGTTGTCTCCCACGCACACTTGCAGTGAGGATATGGTAGCACGAGATTTATGCCTTGCTTCTGTGCGTGTGTGTTCTCCCCTTGCATTTGCGTATCCCGACGTCATGCCACCTCAGAGGATATTTAGGCTTGCGAAGGTGAGATTTCCGCGGTGGTGGTGTTAGCGGTGGTTATGGTGGTGCTTGTGGTAGTGGGGGCTGTGTTGTTGGTGGTTGGTGTGGTTGTGCTGTGGCATGAAGCTTGTTTTAACACCGCCGATGTGGACGCTGTTGACTTTATTGCAGCCCTGGAATTCATGCTTGTGAGAACTGAAACAAACGAGGACGAGAAACACTCCATCCGACAACGTGTAACATCTTTGCTGATGGCACACAGGCCAACCCAATGCGTTTCGAAGAGTGAGTCAAAATCTATGAAGGAACTCAGGACGGATGAACAAGTTATCATTCTACCCGCTGATAAGGGGCGATCAACTGTCGTAATTAATCGAGAAGACTACAATGAGAAAGCCAAGGCTTTTCTTGACGATAGAGAATTTTACAAGCCAGCCCAGGACGCACAAGCCAAAGCAGTAGCAAGTCGGTTTGATAAATTACTCGGAGAATTCAAACGCTAAAATGTGACTATGGAGAACGATCGGTGCCAAATGAAACCAACGGATACGACTCTGACTCGCTTCTATGGTCTGCCAAAGGTCCATAAACCAAATGTTCCACTGCGGCCAATAGTCGCCCTGAAAGGCAGCCCCACCTATAATCTAGCAAAATGGATGATGATGGCTAATAAGTTAGAAATAACCATTTAAGTATCCCTTGTCCTTGTTCTGTTGGAAACAGTGTCAGCTTGCGGCTCACGCGATTGCTACCTCTCGGGAGAATTTCGACCTCTTCAAACTTGAACACAGACATGGTTAAGCAACTCCCAGTTGGACAGCGTTTCAAACAGTGACATTTTTAGTCATTTAAGTAAGCAAAGATAGAACTTCCGATAAAGCGAGCAGGTTTGGCGGTTGACGCTTAAGCTCAAAATTTCAGCCACATCAATGCCTTTGTGGACGGCCCACAGATACGTCATGGGGACAAATATATGACAGTTCGACCGTCGATTTCGACGAGGTCCTACGTATGCTCCAGACCAGGTGGTGCAGCGACGGTGACTTGCACGTGAATTAGTTTTAAGTGACAGTAGCCTTGCGCTGCAGCTACCGCACTCTCTCCTCCTCCACCACCTGAGCCAGGTTTCAAGACAGAGTCAAGAAGACCGAAGGAAGGAGAGGGCGCAGATAGCTGGCGCGGCTGGAGCCACCCCTGGGCGTACCACCACACCTGACTCGGATCCCACGGAGTAGGAATGCCATAAAGGCCACAGTAAGAAGGAGCCATTGCAGCCTGACTCTCAGTCCGCCAGTCAGCCACTCCCCACAAAACACACATTGGGCTGACCAGGCGGTCCGAGTTATCCCGTCAGTTGGCAACCTTCCAAGCCATGGCTTTTAGCGCACCGTGATAGTTTCAAGCGCGTCAGATTGTTTATAGCGAGCGAAATGCGCTGAGCTGTCGACCTCACTCTCTCCCCCACCCCCACCATCAGATCGCTGTCCAAGCCGGTCAGCTGCCTGATGTGGGAGTGGGCGCATTAGTTGACGGATCGCCGTACCCCTCTTCGCGCGCCACAGCACGACCTGGCCCCCATAACGCACACACCAGGATTTACTTACTCAGGGGGTATGGAGGAGCCATCGCCGTCTGACTCCCAGTCCACGGGTCAGCCACTCGACACACACAGCACATACCCTGAGCCGACGGCGTGGTCTGGTGGAAGCGTCAGATTGGCAGACTTCCCAGCCACGGTTTCTAGGAAACCGTGATATACTCTGGTAAATGGTGATTGTGAGGGTGTTGTCGATGTATTGGTGTAGGTAGTGTGTGCTGATGTAGCTTAGCCTCTGGTGGTTTACCGGAGGTTGTCGTGGAGGCGCATGTGTCCTAATAGGCCCATGCGTTGTGTAAATATGCGAGAGCAGTGAGGGCAGTGAAGGCGGGCGCGCCGACTGTATGTCGGAGCCCCAGGCACTGGTTCACCAGCCTCCGTGCGATGGATTCGCCGGTGACCGACCAGGCCGATGCGTGAGTTGAAGTTGCAGGCGCAGTGTGGACAGGAGAAATCGGTATAGGCTGGGGGGATGTCATTCATGGTAGTGGGGGTGGCAGTGGCGCTCAGAATGGCAGGAGCGGAGGGTGTGCATGGTGTATCGTTGTTGTCTGCGTTGTGGTGAATTCCGCTGTCATTAATGCGCATGTGACCGAATAGGGCCATGCGATGAGTGAGTGCGCGAGGACAGTGAGTGCAGTGGAGGCGACGATCTCCGTTGTGTGATGGTGTTCCAGGCACTGGCTCACCGTCTCTGTACGATGTATTCGCAATTGACTGACCAGGCCGATGCGTGAGGTGAATGTGCGGTCGCATTGAGTACAGCTTAGGAGAGATTCCCCATCGCTGATGGTGGTGGTGGTATTGAAGGCGAAGGCGGTGGTGGTTGCGGTGGTGGGGGTTACAGGAGATGAGTTGAGGGATGTGGTCTCTATGACGGTGGGAGCATTGGAATTGATGCCAGCAGTGATGGTGGGGGAGTAAGAAGGAGGGTTGGCAGAATTTTGACGTAGAAATTGGATTTGTCGGATTGTTGGTGCATTGCGTCCGAAGATGTCCCACCAGGCCGATTCGCTCGCAGAAGATGCGTTGACAGCGCGATCATGTTGGCAGGGCCCTGGCAGTGGCGGTGTTGGTCCGGAGCGCTGGTGACTTTCGTGCCGCTCTTTTGGCCTTGGCTGCGGCGATCCGGTTGGCTTCATAGATTGCTGAACCAGTCTTCACTGATCTTTCTACATGCCCGGTCTCTGCTGGGCGAGGTCCACCCAGGTCGCCGGGTTGATTTTCAGTTGCTTCAGCGATTTCTTCAAAGTGTCCTTGTAGCGTCGTTTTTGACCTCCCTGCCGGCGAGAACCCGTAGCGACAGCTCCGAAGAAAAGTTGATTGGGTAGTCATTCGTCGTCCATTCTTACCAGGTGGCCACTCCATCGCAGTTGCACTTGCCTCAGCATGGCGTGGATGCTAAGGATTCCGGTCCGCTCCAGGACTTCCGTGTCAGGAATCCTGTCTTGCCATCTCAGCTTCAGTATTCTGCGGAGGCAGCTGAGATGAAAGTGATTCAGCTTCCTGGCTTGGTTCGAGTAGATGGCCCAGATTTCCGATCCGTAAAGGAGTGTCGTCAAGACGATGGCCTTGTTTATCTTAAGTTTGGTGTTCAGGTGAATACCGTGGAGATTCCACACGGAGGCCTGCAGCCGGCCGCAGGCCTTACTAGCTTTGAAGATCCGTTGGGCAACCTCGTCATCGATTCTCGTGTTGCGCGACATCGTGCTTCCTAGAAAAGCGAAGGTTTCCACGTTTTTGAGTTGAGCACCGTTTACATTGATTCGAGGAGCATTGTATTCCGCGCTGGGTGGCGACTGGTGCATGACAAACCGTTTTGGCTGTACTGATTGTTAATCCGAAATCGGCGCAGCCTTCGGCGAAGAGGTCCATGCTCCTTTGCATGTCCTCCTCCGTCACGGTGTTAAGAGCGCAGTCGTCCGCGAAGAGCAAGTCATGGACTGTAGTCGTAGATATGCGCGTTGGAGCCTGCATACGCCGACTGTTGAGAAAGTGCCCGTCAGTTCTGTAGGCGCTGCGGATCCCAGGCTGCCAATCATGATAGGCGTCCACCAGCATAGCCGAGAACATGAGACTGATCAGGGTGGGAGCCAATTCGTGCCCTGCTTCACTCCGTTGGTCACTGCGAATGCATCGGATACCGTCCGTTGTCGGCGACGCGCGCCGTCATCCCGTCATGAAGCTGACGCACCATGTCCGTGAACATTTCAGGACAACCAAATTTCTGCATGACTTTCCACAGTCCGTCACGATTCACCGTGTCAAAGGCTTTCGTTAGATCCACGAAGGTAGTGTGTAGATGAGTTCGCATCTCTTGCCCCTTTCTTGTAGTTGGCGGACAGCAAAGATCATATCGGTTGTTCCGCGGTGTCGGCGGAAGCCACATTGGCTTTCCGGGAGCAGGCCCTGCTCTAGGTGACCGTTCAGACGATTGAGAAGGATACGGGCGAAGATCTTCCCGGCGATGTTTAGCAACGAGATGCCTCTGTGATTATCACAGAGTTGCCGGTTCCCCTTCCATTTGTAGAGATGGACGATGGTCGCGTCTTTGAAATCCTGAGGAACTTGTCCTTGGCGCCACCTCTCCTGGAAGAGTGTTGTGAGTTCTGCCATCAGCCGGGGCCCACTGTGCTTGTAGACTTCCGGTGGGATTGCGTCGGATCCCGGTGCTTTACCGCTGGAAATCTGCTGTACGGCCCGGAGGGTTTCTGGTAGGGAAGGCGGCAGATCCAGGTCATTGTTCGTGTCCACTTGAGGGAGCCGGTCAATGGCAGCATCGGAGATGGCTGATGAGCAATTAAGGATACTTCTGAAGTGCTCGGCCCAGCGCTTCAGCATTTGCGATTTTCTCTGTCAGCAGTGTTGTTGCCATCAGAGCTGAGCAGTGGTGCGGTCCCCTTGATACACGGACCGTATATGGACTTGATGGCTTTGAAGAAGTTTTTCATTTTATTGCGGTCCGCATACCCCTGGATTTTCTCAGCCTTTCGGATCATCCAGGCATCCTGCATCTCCCGCAGCCGTTGCTGTACAAGGCGCCAGCATCTGAAGAAGGCTACTTTGGTGGCGTCAGTCCGAAGGTCCATGTAGGCTTCATGTAGTCCATTCTTCTCCGCGAGTAAGTTGCAGATGTCGGCGTCATTGTCGTCAAACCAGTCCTGGTTTCGACGGCGTGCACGTTCAAGGACTTCGAGGGCGATGGACTGGATGACGTTTCGCAGTTGTCACCATCGTGTCTCCACGGTAGCATTATCAGCTGGAGCATGCAGGTCCTCCAGTTTCTCAGTTATTTGGTTGCTGAAATCAAAACAGTGATGAACAAATTGAATAATATAGTATATATATATACTATCATCGGGGTAACCAGGTTGCAGATTGAGGTCGTACGTAATGTGAGAATCGATCGATGAATCCGCTGCGTATACAATGCGACTGCGCACATCGTTCAAGAAATTGCTACGGTGACGCCGTATCACTTCGGTGTCCCCTTCTCTGGCTTCCTGTTTTACCTCGACAGCGGCGACAACCGTGCTAATATACAGGCGCTACGCTAACGCACCACCATTCCCAACCTTGACTGGAGCTGAGTTGCGGCTGCGCTGTCACCTGAGGCCACCTCACATGCGTCAGCCGGCTTGTTTTGTCCCCATGTACCCATGCCCTCCAGACGCAGTCCTTGAACCAACCAATCACATTCCCCCCCAACTCAGACCAGCACTGCCTTGTACAAAAGTGCGCAAACAACACACCGCTACTCACAGGCTCCCTAACGGATGCTTTGTTATGTTACACAAGCAAACGCCAGCTCACGGCTAACTGTCCCGTGTACCGCATAAATCGTTCCTCGTAGCTCACTGACTTCTCCAAAGTAAGCTGCTAATTTTTCATAATTGCACCAACTACCGCTTGTTGCCGATGACGCACGTGCTGCGATTGCGTTGACATTCGAACTGTCAATAGTCGAATCATAAAGTTCATAATTATTCATGTAATTATTGAGTTCACTGCGTGGTCGGCTGGTTTGCTTTTGTAAACTTACGTTGTATTATAAATATGCACATTACTCACTTGTGTCAAGTCGATAAAATCCCATAGCCTGAATAAGTTGTCAGTGTTGTTTCGGAGCCAAGGAATTTAGGACCATGACTTATCTCCTTAGGACGGTGACCTTAACATCTGCGCTCCGAGATTCTAACACCCTTCGAGTGAGGGTTGTGAGGCACTCGATCCGGGAATCAACAACCGATTTAGGCTCCCAAAAGCTTTTCTTCTATCAGTGAACCAACTTCTCCTCGAGAACTTCGATGCCTCCTCCATCTGAGAAAATTAGGTGTTCCTACAGAGAAACCTAAACAATATTTTACGCCTTAAATTTTCTCCGATATTGGTGAGCACCTTTCAAGAGCCCTGGTAGCCTCATAGACTCCACATGAAGCTGCATGGCGAAATCGTGTGCGGGATGCCTGGGGCGAGTGAAGTTACTTTATGCATTCACCACCGTCACTTTAGGGACTTTGGCGTTTGCGCCCTTGGAGGAGAGAAACTTCTATGTCCAGGGAAAATGCACCAGACGCTTACCTGTGCATGGTCAAACGGCTGCGAAGGATTTTGCCGAATCAGACAACAGAAATATGAGAATCAAATAACCAGGAATCGGAGTTTGTGGACGAGGTGCGGTCCGGTCTCTCGTGCAAGGCCACACATTTCCTGCCCATACTAGTTTTCTTCTACTATGGTCCATTATGATACAAATAGTTCTGACTGTGAAGGAAAACCCCCTAAAAACTGCTTTAATGTGTAATTTTATCTGTACGGCAATCTCACAAATGTGAGATTGGAGCCGCTCAGTTCGCTTTGTATAAAATCCTGGTGTTTGTACTCAAGAGGTCCGGGCGTGTAGGTGGCACGCGCGGACGAAGAAGAAGAAGAAGAAGGTTGTTCGTCTGAGCTTTTACATTCTTACTGGAGGCCATCGTCAGAGATAAAATCAGCAACAAATGCCGGAAACATTTATAGGGGGTAAGCGTTAATCAGACACCCGTGGCATCAATCCGGAGGTAACTGCACAGGGCTCCATTTGATGGCGTCAGCTCAATAAATGGATTGACCAAGTTGTCAATTCTCGGCTAGAGAGTTGACTGTACTAAAGCCTTCCCCTTGCTGGCGTGGGTTCGAATCCCACCGAGGCCACCGAGTTTTTCAAAGTGGGTCAAAGAAATTATTCAAATCTGCCAAAATCCTCTACTAATTAATTGTGCCTGGTAGTCATCTGGTGGATTCTAGATTGATTGCTTAGGAAATCCTGCCTGGGTAGTCAGTTTGCTGTATCAGAATTGAGGGATTGCATACGTTTCAGTAGGCCGGGTGGGTAACTTGACCCAAGTGTGTTTGAACTCATGGCTCCCGGTGGGGCCTCGTAGCTCAGTTGGCTAGATCGTTGGTTTTAAATAAAGCCTTCCCCTTGTTGGCGTGGGTTCGAATCCCTTCGAGGCCACCAAGTTTTTAACAAGTGGTTCAAATGAATTATCGGTTTGGCTTGCATCTGACGTGGGCGATTATCTTCGTGGCTGCAACGATAAACTCGTGGCCCGTTTCGTAGGTGTGGGCAGCCACTTGTGATAAACCGTCACCGCATCTCACAGCAAGCTTAGGCTCGTGTATGCGCGATCCAAACATACGGCCAGTCAGTCTTGTGTAGTTACAGGAACAGTTTTGGCACGGGATGCGATGCACTACCCCCCCCCAACTTCTCATTAGGATTAAATCTGTCCTTGATTCTCATTACCATACTGTGGATGGTAGCTTTGGGTGGGTGTTTCATTCCGACACCAAGTCCTGCAACAATGCACTCGGTCGGTTCTGACACATCCTTGATGGATGGCATCGCATGCCATACCGTAGGAGTTGGTTCTGGTTGGGTTCTCTGGGGACCAATGCCAAGGCATCGGCTTATGAACGCCTTCGGATAGCCGTTCCGCACAAACTGGTCGCGAAGGTGACGGGCCTCAAGTGCTATTTCCGTCGGGTTGCTGCAATGAGTCTGGATGCGTTTGAACAGTGTTCTCACGCAGCTTCATTTGTTACCCACTGGATAGTTGCTATGAAAATTGAGAAGCTGCGTGGTGCTGGTCGCTTTCCCGTAGACAGCCGTTTCTATTTCGCCGTTGGGACTTCGCCTGACGAGTACATCAAGGAAGCGGAGCTGCTCATCTTTTTCTTCTTCCCTCGTGAATTGTATATCTTGGAAGATCGAGTTAAGGTGATCATGGAAATGCAGCAGCATGTTCCTCTTGACAATAAAAAACGTGTTGCCCACGTAACGGCGTCAAAAGTTAGGTTGCTGTGGAGTGAAATCGATCTTTTCCAGCTCTTATAGGACCAATTCTGACACTAAATCGGAGATTGTGGAGCCCATCGCAATTCCCGTGATCTGGTCATAGGTTTCTCCGGCAAAGGCGAAGTAGGTTTTTTGACAAAATTTAAATAGCTTCATAAAGTGTTCAATTTTGAGAGAAATCTGGGTTTCGTCGCATGACTCCTCAAGTTTCCTGCGCAGGACTTCTTGTGCTAAACTCGGTGGGGTGGATGTGAATTAGGACGTTACGTAAAAAGAGACCATCACTTCATCCGATTGAATCCTCTAACCTTGGAGGTTTGCCAGGAATTGGGAGGCCAAACGGACTGAGTCAGGTTAATTGTTTTGGAGGTGTAAGAGTGAACCAGCTTCTAGTTGTTTTAATCGATGACTTTCATAAGCAGAGGCTAAGTAATAAGTCGACTCTCCTCTTTGTGTTGCAGGTGGGTGCACGGAAGCCACGTCGGATCTGGAGCGGGACGCTTTGGACTTCAATTGTCCATCCACGATCCCCTCCCTTTTTTCCCAGTACTGTTGAAAATTTTGTTAAAACCCTCTTTCCTCGTTCCGATCGTCAGGTAATTGTTCACAAGATACCTTCATTGACATTATACCTCTTACGTCGTTATCGATATATTAATCTGCTTACTCGGTACTAACCGCCTTCTCCAGTCTACCAGTTTACTATTCGCAAGTCATTTTGACAGACAGAATACAATCATTTAATCTCGTCGGAAAAAAGGATTTATGTTCTCGCCTCCTGACGAGAACATAGTCCAGCAGATGCCAGCGCCGCGACCGAGGGCGCATCCACGTTCCCTTCTCCACACGTCGGAAGGCGAAAGAAAGTGTTGGTCAGAAGGAGACGGGGTTCCACACACGTTCGCAGAAGAAGGAGGCAGTTTTCGTTAAAGCTACCGAGACCGTGGGGAACCAGCACTCCCTGCCAGGCAGCGTGGTCCGTCCTGAAGCGAGCTTTGAAGTCACCAAGGAACAATCAACTTGTCCACCTTCGGCACAGTCGCCCGGAGGGCGTGCAGGTCCTCGTAGAATTTGTCCTTCGGTGCATCGGAGCTCGTAATTGGGGGAGCGTAGACGCCGATGATGGTGGCGAACTTGTTTCCCAGAAGAGGCAGACGGAGACTCATCAGGCGATCGTTGATACCCTGCGGCAGACAGTGCAGACGTCCCATGATGTCGTCCCGGATGTCAAAGGCAACACCAGCGTCGCATCGCCATGCCTCTAGCCGGCCGCTCCAGAAGAATGTGTAGCCGACACCCACCTCCTCCAGCTGACCCTGCTCAGAGAATCGGGTCTCACTGAGAGCAGCAATGTCCACCTTGTAGTGCGCTATTTCCTGAGCGACTAACGCCGTTCTCCGTTCCGGCCGGTTGCTTCTCGGATTGTCTAAAATGGAGCGAACATTCCAGGCTGCTAGTGTGTGCGGACTCACCCGAGCAGCCCGGAGGTTATGGCGCAGGGGCTGGGGACGAGGAGTATTATTGTTTGTTTGACTTGTAAGACCGCATATTTTGCCATCTGCGAGCCGCCGCCAGCTGCAGAAGACGTGATAACCAGCATTTGTTTAGGGCACCTTTTCTAGCCCATTCCTCCGCGAGGAGGCAAGCAGTGCTGTCCCTAAATAGGGCTGCTCGGATATCATAGACGGCTGTCGAACTCCACTATGGGTCACGGTTTGTTTAGTGGGAGAATGACCGAGTTAGCCTGGGCCGCATACGGGGTTGCTGTCGCCCCCACCGTAGGACGTTTTGAGAGGGGGGAGGTGGGAAGTTCGGGAGTCAAGCATACCGGGTGTGGAGACACGCACAGCCCCGGAGACCTCCACCTGGTTTAGCCCAACAGTCGTGACGGTTGCCTGGGGTTTGGCTGCTGGGAAGAACCCAGCTTTAAGGAGCTACAGGTACGCGTTAGGCACCAGTTAGAGGCGGCCACAGGAGCATTCACCACCGGTACGAGACAGATGGAGCGATCAAATGCTACATACGTGGTGCTTCCCCTAACTAGTAGCCCTTGTGACCAGAAAGACATCCACTACTAATCCGAATTACGCCACCAACATTCAAATTGTCAAAAGAAGTGCAAATTAGTTGCGAGTGTAAACAAAGTTGACTATACTCAAGTCCACAGTTATGGAACGACTGCGATTCCCATTTAGGCCAAGGGGACTATTGACCTCAAATCTGAAGCAATCGATTTACGCAATTGTGCACTGTCTACTGGGATCAGAGGTACTTACATAAAACATTTCAAAGTGCTGGGGTGTTCGCCGTCCGTCCACGCTCGCACAGGTTAGCTATAGAACCCACCCTACCGCAGAAGGTGCGAAGGGCGCAAGAACATGCGGACATGAGGTTTGCTCGCGCATGTACTCTGACCTTTTACCGTCTCTGTCAATACGGTTGTCAGTTGTACACTGCCGTTCGCCAGCATGCACTAACAGTGACCTCTAAACCATCCAATCGATGGCCCCTTGTCCGGACATACTGATTTCACGACCGGTAGTTGTGCCGAGTGGGTTAAACACGTTCAAAACTGTGAGTTAAGAGTAGAGGCAGATTAGCAATGCCGACAAAGACAATGGAGACGGAAATGGAGATTTCTCTCTCATTAGCCGGTCATACCCAACCCCAGGGGGTGCGCCACCCACGGTTCGAACTCGCGACCTGTTGATCAGAAGTCCAACACTATAATAATTAAGATACGGGTCACTAGTCGCGGTGCAGCTGAACCCAAAGACAGGATGAGACGAGTGAGTTCTGGTAACGATCAGTGAGCATTGATATACCAGTTTCAGTGTATTTTCCTAGCGCTATAACACCTGCTTTCACTAATTCTGACATGCGCTATGTAACTTTGAACACTGTAGTTCCAAACAGACCACGCCAGATGCAAGACAAGCCGAAAATTGATTGAAGCCTGGGCCTCCGATGAGAGCTCGGTCAATCGAATTATCGATCTGGCGCCGGCATACAGGGCCCTGCGTAATCACCTCTGGACTGGCGCTACCGGTGTCTTATTGGCCCTTGCCCCCCCCCCCATAAATGTTACTCGTTTATGTTGCCTTTTTATCTCTGACGATGGATTCCAGTAAGATTTCGAAAGCTCAGACGAATAAAGCCATGATTCCGATGAACGAAAAACCTTCTTCTTCTCCACTTATAATCACACCTGGAATGCGAACACTCAACTCCATTCGTCAAAGTTAAATGATTGTTCATTCGACCGACTGGATATGAGATTGGACTAACCTGTCCTCCACTCCAAATGGCCAGTTTTCACTAAAAGGTACACTTTTCACATTCTCGCAAGCGTCAGTGTCAGTTGAAAATATATGGTTTTTGTGTGATCGATACGTTGATAATGGCTGGTTTGTTTATACACACGACTGAATAGGTTCCTTCACAGTCTGGGTTTGGTAGAGTATCGGTGCTGTCGACACTGCGGTAAGTTGCGCTGGCGTGCGATGGCAGCGGAGGCAGGTGAGGCGACTTTATGTCGGGACCCCGCCACCACCAGCACAACCACACCATGACTACAGCTAACAACAATAGTCCAGCTCCTTCTGACCTCTCCTGCCCACACTGCGACCGCAACCTCCCCTCACACATCGGCCTGGTCGGTCACCTGCCAATCAGATTCATGGAGACCGGCGAACAATTGCCCGGGGCCCAGACATACCGTCACCTCACTCGACTTTAATGCCCACACTGCCCTAGCACATTCACCTACTGCATGGGTTTCCTCGGACGTACGCGTCTTCACGATAACCTCCGATGAACCCCGTAGGCTGCATTGAGGCACACTTCTCCCACCAATGCATACACACGTCAATTCGAACATTGTAATCCGACGATGTCAACCGTATGGTGCACATCAGGGTGATTAAATGATGGTGACTTGCATGTAAATTAGTTTTATCGATCTGGTGCATATAGGGCCCTGCGTAGCCACCTCCGGACTGGCGCCACTGCTGTCTGATTGGCCCCTGCCCCCTTTATGTTATTGTTTTATCTCTGACGATGTACTCTAGTAAGAGTTCGAAAGCTCAGACGAATAAAGCCATGATTCCGGTGAACAAACAACCTTCTTCTTGTTCATCATCATCATCATCATCATCATCATCATCATCATCATCATCATCATCATCATCATCATCTTCTTCTTCTTCTTCTTCTTCTTCTTTTCTTCTTCACTTATATACAAACATGGAATGCGGACATTCGCCTCCATGAGGATGTGTTGCATGGTCGCCTCAACAGGACAGGGGAAAATGAACCAGCCACAATGCATGTAGCTTTGCGCTAAGGTCAGAGTTGGGGTTAAGATCATGATTGTGCCTAGGGTTGATATTATTACGTTGTCACGCTGTGTTTCAGTTATTGGTAGGGCTAGGGGGGGTGTAGGGATACTAGTTAGGGGCAGCACCACACAGCTTGCATTTGGTCGCTCCATTTGTCTCGTACAGGTGGTGAATGCTCCTGTGGCCGCCTCTAACTGGTACCCAACTCTCACCTGTGGCTCCTCGAAGTTAGGTTCTTCCCAGCGGCCACACCCCGGGCAACCGTCACGACCGGCGGGCTAAATCAGGTGAGGGTCTGCGGTGTTGTGTGTGCCTCCACACTCGGTATGTTTGACTCCCGAAATTCCCACCTCCCCCCTCTCAAAAAGTCCTACGGTTGGGGTGACAGCAACCCCATAGGCGGCCCAGACTAACTCGGGTCGTTCTCCCACTAAAACAAATTCGTGACCACGAGTGGAGTTCGGCAGCCGTCTGGGATGTCCGAGCAGCCCTATTTAGGGATAGCACTGCTTGCCTCCTCGCGGAGGAATGGGCTAGAAAATGTGCCCTAAAAAATGCTGGGTCTCACGTCTTCTGCAGCCGGCCGCGGCTCGCAGATCGCAAACTACGCGGTCGTAAAACTCAAACAAACAACAATACCCCCGTCCCCATCCCCCTCGCCATACTCTCCAGGCTGCTCGGATGAGTCCACTCACACTAGCAGCCTGGAATGTTCGCTCCCTTTTAGACAATCCTAGGAGCAACCGGCCGGAACGGAGGACGGCGCTGGTCGCTCGGGAACTGGCGCGCTACAAGGTGGACATTGCTGCTCTCAGTGAGACCCGATTCTCTGAGCAGGGTCAGCTGGAGGAGGTGGGGGCCGGCTACACTTTCTTCTGGAGCGGCCGGCCAAAGGCAGAGCGACGCGACGCTGGTGTTGCCTTTGCCATCCGGAACGACATCGTGGGACGTCTGCCCTGTCTGCCGCAGGGGTATCAATGATCGCCTGATGAGCCTCCGCCTGCCTCTTCGGGGAGACCAGTTCGCCACCATCATCAGCGCCTACGCTCCCCCAATGACGAGCTCTGATTCGGCGAAGGACAAATTCTACGAGGACCTGCACGCCTTGCTGCCGACTGTGCCGAAAGAGGACAAGTTAATTGTCCTTGGTGACTTCAATGCCCGCGTCGGGACGGACCATGTTGCCTGGCAGGGAGTGCTGGGTCCCCACGGTCTCGGTAGCTGCAACGATAACGGTCTCCTTCTTCTGCGCACGTGTGTGGAACACCGTCTCCTGCTGTCCAACACCTTCTTCCGCCTTCCGACGCGGGAGAAGGCCACGTGGATGCATCCTCGGTCGCGACGCTGGCATCTGCTGGACTATGTTCTCGTCCGGAGGCGAGATCGACAGGACGTGCTGGTAACCAAGGCGATCCGCGATGCCGATGGTTGGACAGATCACCGCCTCGTCATCTCTCAGATGAGGCTCCGACTGCAACCCCGACGAAGGCCCCAAGGTAAGAGGCCGCCATGTAAGTTAAATACTCTTTTATTACATTTTCCTGCTCATCGTTTTGATTTCAGCAACCAAATAACCGAGAAACTGGAGGACCTGCAATCTCCGGATGATAACGCTACCGTGGAGACACGATGGTTTCAACTGCGAAATGTCATCCAGTCCACCACCGTTGATGTACTCGGACGCGCACACCGTCGACACCAGGACTGGTTTGACGACAATGACGCCGACATCAGCAACCTACTCGCGGAGAAGAATAGACTACACAAAGCCTACCTGGACCTTCGGACTGACGCCACCAAAGCAGCCTTTTTCAGATGCCGGCGCCTTGTACAACAACGGTTGCGGGAGATGCAGGATGCCTGGATGATCCGAAAGGCTGAGGAAATCCAGGGGTATGCGGTCCGCAATGAAATGAAAAACTTTGACAAAGCCATCAAGGCCATCTACGGCCCGTGTATCAAGGGGTCCGCACCGCTGCTCAGCTCTGACGGCGCAACACTACTGACAGAGAAATCGCAAATTCTGAAGCGCTGGGCCGAGCACTTCAGCAGTGTCCTTAATTGCTCATCAGCCATCTCCGATGCTGCAATTGACCGGCTCCCTCAAGTGGACACGAACAATGACCTGGATCTGCCGCCTTCCCTACCAGAAACCCTCCGGGCCGTGTAGCAGATTTCCAGCGGTAAAGCACCGGGATCCGACGCAATCCCACCGGAAGTCTACAAGCATGGTGGGCCACGGCTGATGGCAGAACTCACAACACTCATCCAGGAGATGTGGCGCCAAGGACAAGTTCCTCAGGATTTCAAAGACGCGACCATCGTCCATCTCTACAAACGGAAGGGGAACCGGCAACTCTGTGATAATCACAGAGGCATCTCGTTGCTCAAAATCGCCGGGAAGATCTTCGCCCGTATCCTTCTCAATCGTCTTAAAGGTCACCTAGAGCAGGGCCTGCTCCCAGAAAACCAATGTGGATTCCGCCGACACCGCGGAACAACCGATATGATCTTTGCCGCCCGCCAGCTACAAGAGAAGTGTCAGGAGATGCGAACTCACCTATACACTACCTTCGTGGATCTAACGAAAGCCTTTGACACGGTGAATCGTGATGGACTGTGGAAAGTCATGCAGAAATTTGGTTGTCCTGAAATGTTCACGGACATGGTGCGTCAGCTTCATGACGGGATGACGGCGCGCGTCACTGACAACGGGACGGTATCCGAAGCATTCGCAGTGACCAACGGAGTGAAGCAGGGCTGCGTACTGGCCCCCACCCTCTTCAGTCTCATGTTCTCGGCTATGCTGATGGACGCCTACCGTGATGAGCAGCCTGGTATCCGCATCGCCTACAGAACTGACGGGCACCTTCTCAACAGTCGGCGTATGCAGGCTCCAACGCGCGTGTCTACGACTACAGTCCATGACTTGCTCTTCGCGGACGACTGTGCCCTTAACACCGTGATGGAGGAGACATACAAAGGAGCATGGACCTCTTCGCCGAAGGCTGCACCGATTTTGGATTAACAATCAGTACAGCCAAAACGGTTGTCATGTTCCAGCCGCCACCCAGCACGGAATACAATGCTCCTCGAATCAATGTAAACGGTGCTCAACTCAAAAACGTGAAAACCTTAGCTTATCTAGGAAGCACGATGTCGCGCAACACGAGAATCGATGACGAGGTTGCCCAACGGATCTCCAAAGCTAGTAAGGCCTTCGGCCGGCTGCAGGCCTCCAGGTGGAATCGCCACGGTATTCACCTGAACACCAAACAGAAGATGTACAAGGCCGTCGTCTTGACGACACTCCTTTACGGAGCGGAGACCTGGGCCATCTATTCGAACCAAGCCAGGAAGCTGAATCACTTTCATCTCAACTGCCTCCGCAGAATACTGAAGCTGAGATGGCAAGACAGGATCCCGGACACGGAAGTCCTGGAGCGGACCGGAATCCTCAGTATCCATGCCATGCTGAGGCAAGTGCAACTGCGATGGAGCGGCCACCTGGTAAGAATGGACGACGAGCGACTACCCAAACGACTTTTCGACGGAGATGTCGTTACAGGTTCTCGCCGGCAGGGAGGTCAAAAACGACGCTACAAGGACACTTTGAAGAAATCGCTGAAGCAACTGCAAATCAACTCGGAGACCTGGGAGGACCTCGCCCAGGATAGACCGGCATGGAGAAGATCAGTGAAGACTGGTTCAGCAATCTATGAGGCCAACAGGATCGCCGCCGCCAAGGCCAAAAGAGTGGCACGAAAGTCACCAGCGCCCCGGACCAACACCGCTAATGCCCAGGCCCTGCCAACATGCCCGCGCTGTCAACGCATCTTCCGCGCGCGAATCGGCCTGGTTGGACATCTTCGGACGCAATGCACCAACAATCCGACAATTCCAATTTCTATGTCAAATTCGGCCAACCCTTCTTCTGACTCTCCCACCCTCACTCCTGGAATCAATTCCATTAGTCCCACCATCATATAGACCACATCCCTCAACTCATCTCCTGTAACCCCCACCACCGCAACCACCCCCGCCTTCGCCTTCAATACCACCACCACCATCAGCGATGGGGAATCTCTCCTAAGCTGTACTCAATGCGACCGCACATTCACCTCACGCATCGGCCTGCTCGGTCACTTGCGAATACATCGTACAGAGACCGGTGAGCCAGTGCCTGGAACATCATCACACAGCAGAGATCGTCGCCTCCACTGCCCTCACTGTCCTCGCACATTCACTCATCGCATGGGCCTATTCGGTCACATGCGCCTCCATGACAGCGGAATACACCACAATGCCGACAACACCGATACACCATGCACACCTTCCGCTCCTGCCATTCTTAGCGCCCCTGACACCCCCACTACCATGAATGACACCCCCCAGCCTCTACCGATTTCTCCTGCCCACACTGCGCCTGCAACTTCAACTCACGCATCGGCCTTGTCGGTCACCTGCGAATCCATCGCACGGAGGCTGGTGAACCAGTGCCTGGGGCTCCGACATACAGTCGACGCGCCCGCCTTCACTGCCCTCACTGCTCTCGCACATTTACACACCGCATGGGCCTATTATGACACATGCGCCTCCGCGACAACCTCCGGTAATCCACTGGAGGCTAAGCTACATCAGCGCACACTACCTACACCAAAACATCGATATCACCCTCACAATCACCAATTACCAGAGTATATCACGGTTTCCTATAAACCGTGGCCAGGAAGTCTGCCAATCTGACGCTTCCACCAGACCACGCCGTAGGCTCAGTGTATGTGCTGTGTGTGTCGAGTGGCTGACCAGTGGACTGGGAGTCAGACGGCGATGGCTCCTCCATATCCCCTGAGTTTGTGAATACTGGTGTGTGCGTTATGGGGGCCAGGTCGTGCTGTGGCGCGCGAAGACGGGTACGCCGATCCGTCAGCCAATGCGCCCACTCCCACATCAGGCAACTGACCGGCTCGGACAGTAATCTGACTGTGGGGTTGGGGGAGAGAGTGAGCTCGACAGCTCAGCGCATATTCCTCACTATAAACAATCTGACGCACTTGAAACTATCACGGTGCGCTAAAAGCCGTGGCTTGGAAGGTTGCCAACTGACGGGATAACTCGGACCGCGTGGTCAGCCTAATGTGTGTTTTTTGTGGAGTGGCTGACTGGCGGACTGAGTGTCAGGCTGCAATGGCTCCTTCTTAATGTGGTCTTTATGGCACCCCCACTCTGTAGGATCCGAGCCAGGTGTGGTGGCACGCCCAGGGGCGGTTCCGGCCGCGCCAGCCACCTGTGCCCACTCCCATCTCCGGTCTTCTTGACTATGTCATGAGACCGGGCTCAGGTGGGGGAGGAGAAGAGAGTGCGGTAACGTTGAGTGCCGTGGTTGGAAGGTTGCCAACTGACAATTACACTCAGACCTCGCAGTTAGTCCAATGTGTGTTGTGTGGAGTGGCTGACTGGTGGTCTGAGAGTCAGGCTGAGATGGCTCCTTCTTAACGTGACCTCTGGCTATCTCACACATGTGAGATGTAAGCCGTTCAACCCCCTGTTTTGTGAAATCCTGGTGCTTGTGTTTGGGGGCCAGGTCGTGTACGTAGTACACGTAGACGAGGTCACCAGCAGCTGCGCCCGCTTCCGCATCAGACAACTGACCGGCTCGGACAGTGGTCTGATTGTGAGGGTGGGGGAGAGAGTGAGGTCGAGAGCTCAGCGTATTTTCCTCACTATAAACAATCTGACGCGCTTGAAACTATCACGGTGCGCTAAAAGCCGTGGCTTGGAAGGTTGCCAACTGACGGGATAACTCGGACCGCGTGGTCAGCCCAATGTGTGTTTTGTGTGGAGTGGCTGACTGGCGGACTGGGAGTCAGGTTGCAATGGCTCCTTCTAAATGTGGCCTTTATGGCACTCCACTCCGTGGGGATCCGAGCCAGGTGTGGTGGCACGCCCCGGGCGGCTCCGGCCGCGCCAGCCACCTGCGCCCTCTCCCATTTCCGGTCTTCTTGACTCTGTCTTGACACCGGGCTCAAGTGGGGGAGGAGGAGAGAGTGCGGTAGCTGCAGCGCAAGGCTACTATCACTTAAAACTAATTCACGCGCAAGTCACCGTCCATGCTCCAGCCTTCCATGGAGCATATGGTGGACATCGTCGGACTACGACGATCGAACTGTCGGTAGGGCTAGGGTTAAGATTAAGGTGATAGTTTAGTTATATGTTAGGTTCAGTAGTAGCGTTAAGACACGGGTATGTTTAACCTTCCAGAAGGTCACGTCGATGCATCCTCGGTCGCGGCGCCGGCATCTGCTGGACTATGTTCTCGTTTTGAGGCGAGATCGACAGGACGTCCTGGTAACCAAGGCGATCCGAGATTCCGATAGTTGGGCTGATCACCGCCTCGTCATCTTCCAAATGAGGCTCCGACTTAAACCCCGACGAATGCCCCAAGGTAAGAGAACGCCAGGTAAGTTAAATACTCTTTTATTACATTTTCTTGCTCACTTTTTTGATTTCAGGGCCCAAATAACCAAGAAACTGGAGGACCTGCATGTTCTAGATGATAATGCTACCGTGGAGACACGATGGTGTCAACTGCGAAATGTCATCCAGTCCACCGCCCTCGATGTATTCGGACGCGCACACCGTCGACACCAGGACTGGTTTGACGACAATGACGCCGACATCAGCAACTTACTCACGGAGAAGAATAGACTGCACAAAGCCTACATGGACCTTCGGACTGACGCCACCAAAGCAGCCTTCTTCAGATACCAGCGCTTTGTACAGCAACGGCTGCAGGAGCTGCATGATGCCTGGATGATCCGAAAGGCTGAGAAAATCCAGGGGTATGCGGACTGCAATGAAATGAGGAACTTTTTCAAAGCTATCAAGGCGATCTACGGCCCGTGTATCAAGGGGACCACACCGCTGCTCAGTCCTGACGGCTCAACACTGCTGACAGAGAAATCGCAAATTCTGAAGCGCTGGGCCGAGCACTTCAGAAGTGTCCTTAATTGCTCATCAGCCATCTCCGATGCTGCCATTGACCGGCTCCCTCAAATGGACACGAACAATGACCTGGATCTGCCACGTTCCCTACCAGAAACCATCCGGGCCGTGCAGTAGATTTACAGCGGTAAAGCACCGGGATCCGACGCAATCCCACCGGAAGTCTACAAGCACGGTGGACCCTGGCAGATGGCAGAACTCAAAACACTCTTCAGGAAATGTAGAGCCAAGGACAAGCTCCTTAGGATTTCAAAGACGCGACCATCGTCCATCTCTACAAACGGAAGGGGAACCGGCAACTCTGTGATAATCACAGAGGCATCTCGTTGCTAAACATCGCCGGGAAGATCTTCGCCCGTATCCTTCTCAATCGTATGAACGGTCACCTAGAGCAGGGTATGTTCCCGGAAAGCAAATGTGGCTTCCGTCGACACCGCGGAACAACCGATATGATCTTTGCCGCCCTCCAGCTACAAGAAAAGTGGCAGGAGATGCGAACTCACCTAAACACTATCTTCGTGGATCTAACCAAAGCCTTCCACACGGTGAATCGCAACGGACTGTGGAACATCATGCAGAAATTTGGCTGTCCTGAGCGGTTCACGCACATGGTGCGTCAGCTTCATGACGGGATGACGGCGCGCGTCACTGACAACGGGACGGTATCCGAAACATTCGCGGTGACCAACGGAGTGAAGCAGGGCACGAATTGGCTCCCACCCTGATCAGTCTCATGTTTTCGGCTATGCTGATAGACGCCTATCATGATAGGCAGCCTGGGATCCGCATCGCCTACAGAACTGACGGGCACCTTCTCAACAGTCGGCGTATGCAGGCTCCAACGCGCGTGTCTACGACTACAGTCCATGACTTGCTCTTCGCGGACGACTGTGCCCTTAACACCGTGACTGAGGAGGACATAAAATGGAGCATGGACACCTTCACCGCAGGCTGCGCCGAATTTGGATTAAAAACTAGTACAGCCAAAACGGTTGTCATGCCCCAGCCGCCACCCAGCGTGAAATACAATGCTCCCCGAATCAACGTCAATGGTGCTTAACCCAACAACGTGGAAACCTTCGCTTCTCTAGGAAGCACGCTGTCACGCAACACGAGAATCGATGACGAGGTTGCCCAACGGATCTTCAAAGCTAGTAAGGCCTTCGGCCGGCTGCAGGCCTCCGTGTGGAATCGCCACGGTATTCACCTGAACACCAAACTGAAGATGTACAAGGCCGTCGTCTTGACGACACTCCTTTACGGATCGGAAATCTGGGCCATCTATTCGAACCAAGCCAGGAAGCTGAATCACTTTCATCTCAGCTGCCTACAGAGAATATTGAAGCTGAGATGGCAAGAAAGGATCCCGGACACCGAAATCCTGGAACGGACCAGAATCCTGAGGCTGAGGCATGTGCAACTGCGATGGAGCGGCCACCTGGTGAGAACGGACGACGAGCGACTACCGAAACTACTTTCTACGGAGATGTCGCTACGAGTGATCGCCGACAAGGAGGTCAAAAACGACGCTACAAGGACACTTTGAAGAAATCGCTGAAGCAACTGAAAATCAACCCGGAGACCTGGCTGGACCTCGCCCAGCAGAGACCGGCATGGAGAAGATCCGTGAAGACTGGTTCAGTAATCTTTGAGGCCAACCGGATCGCCGTCGCCAAGGCCAATAGAGCGGCATGAAAGAAACCAGCGCCTCGAACCAACACCGTCGATGCCCAGGCCCTGCCAATATGCCCGCGCAGTCAACGCATCTTCCGCGCGCAAATCAGCCTGGTTGGACATCTTCGGATGCAGTGCACCATCAATCAGACAATTCCAATTTCTACGTCAAATTCTGCCAACCCTCCTTCCGACTCCCCCACCCTCACTCCTGGCATCATTTCCATTACTCCCTCCATCATCGAGACCACATCCCTCTACTCATCGCCTGTAACCCCCACCCGCATAACCACCACCACCTTCGCTTTCACTACCACCACCCCCATCAGCGATGGGGAATCTCTCCTAAACTGTCCTCAATGCGACCGCAAATTCACCTCACGTATCGGCTTGGTCGGTCACTTGCGAATCCATCGTACAGAGACTGGTGAACAAGTGCCTGGAGCACAAACACACAGCAGAGATCTTCGCCTCCACTGTTATCACTGTCCTCGCACATTCACTCATCGCATGGGCCTATTCGGTCACATGCGCCTCCATGACAGCAAAATTCACCGCAATGCCGACAACACCGATACATCATGCACACCCTCCACTCCTGCCATTCTTACCGCCACTACCACCCCCACTATCATGAAGGACATCCCCCCAGCCTCCACCGATTTCTTCTGCCCACAATGCACCCGAAACTTGAACTCACGCATCGGCCTGTTTGGTAACCTGCGAATCCATTTCACGGAGGCTGGTGAACCAGTGCCCGGGGCTCCGACATATAGTCGCCGCGCCCGCCTCCACTGCCCTCACTGCTCTCGCATATTTACACACCGCATGGGCCTATTAGGACACATGTGCCTCCAACAAAATCTGCGGTAAACAACCGGAGGCTAAGCCACATCAATGCCCACTACCTACAGCAATACATAGACAACACCATCATCATCATGTTCCTTACGATATCACGGTTTTCTACAAACCATGGCTTGAAAGGCTGCCAATTTGACGCTTACACCAGACCACACCGTCGGCCCAGTGTATGTGCTGTGTGTGTCGAGTGGCTGACCAGTGGACAGGGAGTCAGATGGCTATGGCTTTTCCATATCCCCTGAGTAAGTAAATCCTGGTGTGTGCGTTATGGGGGCCAGGTCGTGCTGTGGCGCGCGAAGACGGGTACGCCGACCCGTCAGCGAATGCGCCCACTCCCACATCAGACAACTGACTGGCTCGGATGGTGGCCTGATTGTGGGGTGGGGAGAGAGTGAGGTCAACAGCTCAGCACATTTTCCTCCCTAAAAACAATCTGACGTGCTTGAAACTATCATGACACGCTAAAAGCCGTGGCTTGGAAGGTTACCAACTGACGGGATAACTTGGACCACGTGGTAAGCCCAATGTGTGTTTTGTGGGGAGTGGCTGACTGGCGAACTGAGAGTCAGGCTGCAATGGCTCCTTCTTACTGTGGCCTTTATGGCACTCCCACTCCGTGGGATCCGAGTCAGGTGTGGTGGTACACCTAGGGGCGGCTCCGGCCGCGCCAGCCACCTGTGCCCTCTCCCATCTCCGGTCTTCTTGACTCTGTCTTGACACCGGGCTCAGGTGGGGGAGGAGGAGAGAGTGTGGTAGCTGTAGCGCAAGGCTACTATCACTTAAAAACTAATTCACGCGAAAGTCACCACTTGAGCCCTCTCCGGCCTCTGACCTTCGTGAATTCGTCATGATACCGGGTCTAGGTTGGTGAGGAAGGAGAGTGTGGCAGATGCAGAGCAAGTCTACTCTCACTACAATCTAATTCAAACGCAAGTCGCCATACCTGTGCCGCCATCCTGTGAGACATACTATCGCTCTCGTTGAAATCAACGTTCGAACTGTCATGTGTGTGTGCGTCCAAGCAGACTTTTGAAATGACTGTTTGTTTAAACTGATCACTAATAGTGTTTATTTCAAACAAGAGCCGGCAAAATTCAGTCAAACCGTTAGGTCACGCTTTACGTTGCTATGCCCTGCCCGAAACTAGACACACTTCCGTTGTAACTTATGCTTACTGATCGTGGTAACTGTGTTTTGGAAAGTGCAATTAGTTGTTATACAGCGTGACATGTGTCAATGTAGCCGAGGGGGGTTAGAGTCACGTAAGCCGTGCAGCGTTATGCGACGATAATACAATCTCGATAACATCGCTAGCTCATGCTAAAATTTTCATTAAATACAGATCACTCGAAAGGCAAGTCAGTATGGAGATGGTATCATAGTTGTAAATAGGGTGAATTAGGTCTTTGTGAAGTCCCCATTTGGCCTGCGAAACAGATAACAGAATAAGCTTCAAATAACAGACTTTGTGCTCCGCAAGGCAGAGAGCATGGCCTCTTAAGGCGTAAGATTACTTACTATTCAGAAATAGTCTGTAATAACGCGCCAGCACTGCCAACGTGTCGAATGGGCTGATAAAATTTGGTACGTAGCGGTATTCGTGTGATGACAAACGGCATTAAAGGCGGAAGTTAGTACCCGCGAAAACCAAGAAAGTAGATGGTGTTTTAGTAAAACCAGCTACGAAACTGAGTGTAAAATGTGGAACACCTCAGGTAGGTGAACACGTTTTACGTATTTTCGGACGCCTCTGACAGTGGAAGAGTGCTTTATTGGGAGACGAGTTTGAGTGAAAAATGCTCCAAGCATCATCATGAACCAAACGCATGCACAACACTGGAAACCATATAAACAGATATCATTTCTTTCGATTTCCTGAGAGATTTGCGAATCTTTAAACGAAATTCCCCTCACTGCCAAGCACAAGGTATGATAAAAAACCCGTGTACCGAAAATGGTCAAAGGCGCCGAAATGGCACACGATTTCACCCAGAGACAATGCAGTCCACAGGTGTGACTGAGGAATGACAAATAAGAGTGTAAAGCCAAATTTTGTTAAAGGAAAGGTACTCCGACCGTCGCTTCCAACGAAGTCAACTATGGGCTCCACAGCAAGGTGGGCGCAAGGATGGGGACTTGCGAAGCATCTATCGCACTCTCGCCTTCCTTATTCACCTGATCCCAGTGTCATGTCCAGATGCCAGGTCAGTCTCAAGTTTGAATTCAGTTTGCATTTAGGCATTTCATCACCCCCAGGTGTGACATTTGTTACGGGTACGCAGCCCCAGAACCGCCTCGTCTTACTCCGATCTGGTTCCTTTGCTGGTCCGGCGCATCTACCAAGTGTGGCCTGTTTGAGACGTGTTCACCCTACCTGCTTAGAGAGCGCTACGAAGCCCATTTTTACTTAGTGCTTCCGGTGGAATCATTCAAGTTCTCTTATCCGTGGCGCCAACTCTAGAATCCAACCAATCAGGAGTGAGATTTGTCCAAGACATTTATTCCCAACGGGACTAGTGCACTGCAGCCGCGGATTTGAGTACACGCGGCTGAACACAAAAGGGAAAGTGGTGCTTGGACTCCGACTAGCCAGTTTCGGACCAATCTTTACTCAAACCCCAGACCAGGAAGACGTGAACTGCAAACTCCGGTCCAGGTTCTTAAGGAGTTTAAAGCTCCGGCGTCTGAGCCGTGCCATGTCCGGCTCGATTCGTAACACTGGCGGTCACACAGAAGTGCCACTCGACGCACCCCAGCCTGACCGTCCTTGCAATTTTTCTGGCCATCCCAAAGACATCTGAAGGTGTACGGCTGACCGCATCTGGTAAGCCAAAAATTGCCATCCCAGCCATTCCTGTACTTATCGGTATTGTTTCTTGAATCAGTGCTGGCTGGTGAGCGACTGCCTGCGCGGTGCAACAGGACGAGCATGACACGGAACCCAATCGTTGAATGCCCTTCCTATGATAGCAAATATTCGTGGCCACAACCAGCAGGACAACCGGTATGTAGATCAGTGGTAGGGTGCTGGACTACTTGACGCTCAACGACCAAGTTCAGTTTACCCAGAACTATGGTCGGACATGACTGGATGAAAACGGCTAATAAGCTAGAAGCGGCAACCTCGGTCTCCATTGTCCTTGTCAGTATTCCTTCTAATTTCTGTCGGTTTACAAACTCCCATTTTATGGCTGGCGGAAACTCACTGCTCTACCAGGCATCAGTCGGTCCTCTTCTCGGTAAACGTTTATTACTGGTCACTTTGAGTCCAATACCGATTCACAAAGAAGGGCATTAAAATTCTCAGATGTCTTTGCCCACCCCCTCCCCCCCCCCCCAAAAAAAAAACAAATCCTGCGGTCAGGTTTGAACTCCCAGAACAAGAAACGTGCGAATTAGCATAGAAGACTTCGAATCACATATACTTTTGATAAATAGCGCACAACAGCGGTCGGGACACGAGCCACTTGTGGGGGGGGCGGCATAAAAACCAAAATCCATCAGAGGAGGGTCACAGCAGTGTGGAGACCACACTGCAAATAAGTGTAGTTAGATGGGTGTATGTTTGTGATGTTTAAGTCGTCCATTACAGAGCAGCCAGAAGCAAGGGTTGGGAGGGGGGACATGGCTATGGAGAGGTTGGTCAGAGGCATTTCCTTGGGCGGGGAGTTAGAAATGAAGTACTCCAAGTAAGTACAAATGAAAGGCAGGAATCATGACAGGTCTCATGGACCACGAAGATGGAGCGTACCAGAAATCTGAAAGAGAAGATAAAGATGCTGAAAGAGTGGTGTGCAAAGCGGCCGCCCAGGCAAGGATGCAGGTTTTTGTAACATGGTACCTTCCGAAGGATTTTCGACGGCCTTATAAATTTTAAAATATCTCCTTTGATACCCGTTTTTGCATGGCATATGTCCTTTTATTAATGCTCCTTGTGAAGTATAGACCGTTGTTCATGATTACTGATGATCACTTGCGTATACTAATACTACTACTGCGCAAAATTGCAGGAAGGGTACTTAGTCGCCTGTTCGAACCCCAACTTCAACCTTAACTATTAATGCAAGGGTGTCTGTATGACGTTTGGGTGTCTAGCCAAATATTCAGAGCCAAGCAAGTTTACGTAGTTCATAAAAATCACAGCCATTTCGAGGAGCTGAAAAAATTGCCTGTCTCGCAGATGAAGTTTGCAGGCGTTCACAGCACAAGTACTTCCAGCAGCCCAAAAACAGGTATGCGACTGGCCCCCCGGCGCAACTAGCTGGCAACAAAAGTCGACAAGCAATGAAACCATGGGGGCTGGTCTTGAACTTACAAAACACAATCAGCATTTTCCTCCTTTACGATCAAGGACAGCACTTCCAGGACTCGGCGGCATCCCCTGACAACAGTTTTGACTGCCCAAACAGACAGTCACCTGGTCCGGACAGACATGGAGTTCATCAGCGCGGGGTTGGGATTTTCTGGCAAGATCCCAGGGCAGAGCACCGCCTAAGTCGAGAACGCAGGCATCTTTACCGCAATTGTAGCCACGAGGACAGCAATGCCTACCATCCACACAGCACTGGCCCTAACAGGTGGGGAAAGAAAGAGGATTAAGTAGCAAAACACTAAAACTCTGCAAAACTATGCATGTCCGTATGGACGCCTAGAACTAGGATACGCAGAGGGAAGCCGTCCCGGCTGGCAACTGATAAGGTATGGATCGACTGGCAGAGCAGTTGCCTCAAGTGCTAGGAGACGCGCGATAAAATCAAATGCACTACAGGGCCTGCAGTTCCGGCGTGGCTGGCTGATGACGGCAAATAAGTCCGAGATAGTAAGTACTGTCCCTCTCTATTGCGTTCATAGCATTTTAAAAATGGAGACAACAGCAATGACCTTGGCAGGCAAGTTACACGGTTAACCCCTGGACCGTAAACCGACTAGCCGAACAAGAGACAGGATCGAGCAACCAGCCCGGGGAACGGCCCTGGTGTGCCGAGTCCTAAGTCGCTAGCGGACCGAGCTCGGGAACACGGAAAGGTCAATCCTGACAGGACACAGCGTCGAAAGATGCGTGTCCTGAACAGGAGGGGGGAAGAGAGCAACACGGGAGCAGAAGGATACCCAATCAGGAATGGGTGCACACCAAGGACTTAGTTTCCCGAAGCAAACAATCTCAGTGCGGGTAGCAAAGGTCACGAACACACAACCAGGCCGAAATCGACTGGCACGAACACTGGCGGCACTTACGTCAGCGAAGGGGCAACAGGCGAAGGAGTCCCCGGTGGCTGTTTTCGAGGGACAACAGAGGGAGTCAGCCGGACATTTGGACTTGCCGTCTGCGCATGTGATCATACGCTCCTTCACAGCCTCCTGCCCTCCCATCTTGCTAGGTCGTTCAAAACGACCCAGGACCTTGTTGAACCAGTTCTGGGAGGTGGCCACCTCACCAACACCACTTGGGGCGACACAGGCTTCGCGCCCCAAATCACACTGATAACCCTCTGGACAGCAGTGAACACCGTCTGAGCAACACATCGCCTGCATCGAGGAAGCGGGAGGCGGAGGGAAGACAGAAGTAAGAGGTAAATAGAAGACCAGAAAGATAAAAAATATCCTCTCTCTAATGATGAGCATTAACTGCCATGCACCCTAGAAGCAGGTTAAAGGGTAGTAGTAGCAGAGGTAGTGGTAATAACAGTAGAAATAGTTGTGTTACTAGGGGTAGCAGCGGTAGTGGTGCTGGTACTGGTAGTAGTATTAGAAGTAGCGGTAGTAGTAGTATTATTAGTGGTAGTAGTAGCAGCAATAATATTCGAAGTAGTAGTAGTAGTAACAGTAGAAATAGTCGCTTTACTAGGGTTAATATTAGTAGCAGCGGTATTATTATTATTATATGTAGTAGTAGTAGTAGTAGCAGTCATGTAGCCCGTTTCTATGCCCTTAGCCAGTCTGGGCCTCACGAACAAGCTGCGCTTAAGATGCAATAGAGCAGAATGGAAACCACGCTGAAGCATGGCACGCTTCGCTGAGTCCGAGTGTGCCATGCCTTGGATGGAGGAGGTCTTCAAGTAGTACATAATCCAACCGAGTTTGAAAGTGGGGTTCAACAGGAATTAATCTGCTTTAAAGGACCGCGCTTACGTTGGGCAGAGGGCAACAGCCGTATTGCTGTTTATCCCCAGCTGGGCAACAAGTTGAGCCATCCGGACACTTGCTGTGGCCATCCGGACAGGGCACAAAGGCTGCCCGGTTGTGGCCAGAAGGCAGGGCTGGCTTCTTCTCCTTCATGGGTAGGAAGGCGGGACCGTTGGCCCACGGACTCTTCTTCTTGCAAATGTGCCAATAACACTCGTAGCCCTCGGGACAGCAGTGCTTTTTGTCGTCACAACAGGTAGCCTGGACAAGAAAAAAACAGAGGCGTGGGGAAGGGGGGGGGAGGAAGTGCTAATCAGTGATGGGCCGTCAGATACACAAAACAGATACCAACAAAGCCAAAATGTATGCTTCTTTTTCCAATTAACTAGACGTTTTGCTAATAGAAGTGAGTTCCAGGAAGTAGTCGC